>KK117991.1:221319-233649 GCA_000611955.2 Stegodyphus mimosarum | reverse complement strand
ATATATATATATATATATATATATATATATATATATATATATAATGCGAATTATTACGGAAAATATTCATACCAATAAGCTATTAATGTCATGGATTATGTAATGTATACATAAGGTATACTATTAAACAAATTTTTAAATAATTTCATTCATGAGATAAATATGCGGTATATTTATTATATAAGCTGTTACTGCGAAAAGATTAACGAGATGCCAATCATTATATAAAATATATTGTTTTATTATTATCTAAGTTCTGGGATACGTAGAAAAGAATTATTATACAAAATAAATATCTCTATTTTTATTTTAAAGTTTTTTAAATGTCTCCTTAAATTCCTTTTCTTGAAATAATTCTTTTATATATTCGTATTTTGTGGCGGAGCTGATGACATGTCTATTCATTATAGCTTTTAAGTATTTAGAGTCTGAAAATTTGTAAATACTCCATGTTCGAAGTCTATATTTGTTCATCTGAAAGAGGCGAACAGTGCATATATATGTAAAATAAAATGCATGTAAAGAAGCAAATTTAAAACTTTAATTTGCAACAGTTCCTTAACTATCCACTTAATTTGCATATTTTCCTTTCGATCCTAAAACTAGTGACTGCTTAGAATAAATCTCTCTAAACTGCTTCATGCCACAATTAATCTATGTCATATAATTCTTACATAACGCTAATAATGCAGACAGTTTAGCATAAGCGATTCAGAAGCTTAAAATGAAACAAATAAATTGAAACTAAGCTAAAACTAAATCATTCTGAATCAACTTTTCCTCTCGAACATGTCGTGTTCTCTCTCCCTCTCTCTCGTTTCACTACTGATAAATTGTTAACGGTTGCCTCCGTCTGTTGAATAATGTTCAAATTCTTTTAAAAATCTATAATATAGAGATATAATTCTTCACTGTTCCAATTTATCTGCGTTTTTTAAGAGAAAAAAAGTTTGCACAAGAGAAAGGAATATTACATCGGCCATGTTTCCTTTCTCCATGGTTTCGATGGTTAAGTATTTTAGCCTTTTTTTCCAAATTATTACCTACTTATATTAAAGAGATATTTTTTTGAATTTTTTGTTAAATTTCATAAGTAAATTTTTATGTTATATGTTGTAAATAGATGTTTCTTCAAAATCTACGTATCAAATTTCGCAAATATTTTACAACTTCTGCTTTAAATATCGTAAAACAAAAACTATCAGCACACTGATGATAATAATTATATACAACTGATACCGAAATGAAATGATTTTTAACTTCCTTCTCCACTTCAAATGAGTTAATTCATTCACTCATAAGCATAAAAATTCAAATGCGACCATAAATGCCAGAGATAGCTTCTAAAACATTCATCATCGCAAAATCCACCGTCGTCCATTAAACCGCACTTAGCTTCGAAGCGATTCGCCAGCGAAGGAACAAATCTTCCATCAGCCTGAAGCGAACGGCGCAAAAACCAACAACGGATATAAGCAGATTATTGCTCGCCTTCTCAGACATACACTTCCGCAAAATATTGATATTAACCCAACTCCGTTACGGATAATATCGGCCTTATCCGCAAAGAGCAATATCGTGTCTTCCCGGCCTCAAAGCAAACATTTGCCGTTCCTAAAACACGGCAGGATCGTAAAAATTCCTCCTCCTCTGGAGTCTTCCGCAAACATGCGGCTCGCAGCCGGTAGTTGATTTTTAATATGCCTCCATTACGACATAATTGGAAGATGTTTACTTTTATTAATGGGATATAATGATTAACTTCGTATGACTTGATTAATAGCCTGCGAAAAGGGATGGAGTGGAAATTTTTGTTAATTAATCGCTTCATTAATGAAATTTTGCCGCTTCTCAAGTGGTTGCAGATCTCTTTTAATAGAAAGGGTGAAGGTAATCGAGTTTTCCGACGTGGCTTTACAAACATTTTGAAGCTTTAACGAGGGGGCAATGAAAGGGTTTAACTGTCTGATGAGTAATATTTATAATTGGTAAACACAGAGACAATTCAGAAAAGACTAATTTATGCATGACACATGAAAGTTACTGCATACAGTAAAGCCACTTGATGAAAATTACAGACAACAGCAAAATATAGTTGTAAATGTTATAAAGCAAAAATGCACATATTCACCAAATAACACGCATATTATGAAATAGAAATATATGCTTATTCTTACCAAGTTAGGAGGATTTCACACGTAGCGAAAGAAAATAGATTAATATTTGAGATTTACGTGGACGTGGTGGAAGAATCTTAGAATAATCACAATCCGAATCATTCGTAGTAACTGGCTATCATAACTAAGTTTTCGAAGAACGGGAAATACGATCAACATTTAAAATACTTAAGTCAAGTACTCATAAGTCATATAAATTTGTAACTTTTCTTAGTAGAAATATAAAAATATTTAGTTAAAGCAGTTAATAACGATAATGATTTTTTAGCGGCCTACCAACGGCTGAACTACCAAGTCGGTGAATGTTGCTAATTCGATATGAGTTCCATTCCAGGCGAACGGGACGACTTCATAGAAGTTTTCGTGTTTTTCCTCGTGTATGAAGTGGATATGAACCAGATTTCCTTTAAAAGTCTTGCAAGACGCCATTCATCCCCTTAAGCAGATTGCCCTAGTGAGCTTTGGCGTAGTCAAATGAACCAAACCGAGCTAATGATTTTGTAATATTTCTTGAAAGAAGAAATATGTTCAATTAAAAAAAAAAGCTAAAATTTGTCCTGTTTTCCAGGTGACATTGGTATGCAACATAGTAGAATACAGCGCTCAGACATTGATCATGTTGTCTTTCTAAGTAAACATGTTGCTACGTGCTTATTTCGAGAGTAAAATCTGACCCCAGGCCTATCAATAACCAAGCTGATAAGACCACTGAGCACTGACAGTTAGACCTCGTTCGAATCGCGGCGAAAGAACTGCACGTGGTGTGGTTTTGATACGCTTTTATTTAATTATAGCAAATCACTCGAGTGCTATTTTCTTAAAGGAGAGATGCCTTCGTGGAGGAATTTCTAAGGGAAACTGACTCGTCAACATGTTTACACAAGCGGAAAACCACGAAAATGCGGATGCAGCCAATCCAGCGCCAGGTCTCGGAATACTATACCTGCAAGAGAACTTAAACGGCGCCATATTTCAAACTCAACCGAAAAACTCTGCTGATCTGCCGCACGTGTCGTTACTATGGTTTCAAGACAAGTGGGGTGGGAAAACAAACCTGAAGTGCCTATGTAAAGTAACAGACTGTAAATTCCGAAGTAAGTTTAAGAATTTGTCTCAAACCAAAGTTACTGGTTTTGCTTTTAAGGTTACGATATTTAGACCATTTAAAAGCTTTCTTTATACTAAGTTCTGAAGTTAGCTTGTGAGTTTGTCTTACGCATAAACCTCCCTCCCCTCTCTTATATAAAACACTGTAGAGGCATTAGAATTGTTTTTGAAAGCAGGAAAGATGAAAAATGAGCAATGCCCTCGCCGGGACTCGAACTACGGACCTCTCGAATACGCGCCGAGCGTGCTGACCACTACACCACGAAGGCATGCAAAGAAGGGGGAGAAATACCTTATGAAAATAATCTCAAGTCATGCTCTAGTCTAGTGAATGTGGTGCATACATACTCGTTTATCTCATAATGAATGTATATGTATATAAAATGATTGTATGTATATAGGAACTTAAATGGTGCAAAACAAATTCAAAAAAGCAGCTATGTAGTATAATAAACTCAGGAAGTGATATCAGTTAGATAGAATATATGATGCATTAAGTTGCGACTAAAACGAATACTCGTTTATCTCATAATGAATGTATATGTATATAAAATGATTGTATGTATGTAGGAACTTAAAAGGTGCAAAACAAATTCAAAAAAGCAGCTATGTAGTATAATAAACTCAGGAAGTGATATCAGTTAGATAGGATATATGATGCATTAAGTTGCGACTAAAACGAATAGGCAGGTGATCCCAACTCCCGGTAGCAATACAATACGACCGGAGGCAGTAACAGATAAAAATCAAAACAAATAAAAAACAGAAATTAGCCGTCAAAAATTAAAAAAAGGAGCGCGCCCTCGCTAGATGAACGAGAACGATAGAGCAGGTTGTCTGCAGCAGGTGTAATTTTGCATCTGACTCGGCAGTCTCTCAGTCCAAATTATTCCAGCTCAAAAAATACTGAGGTCGTTTCTATACAGGGATTTAGAGAAGGCTGCGGACTACGCATTATATATTTTGTCATTAATTACTAAGTATTATACAAATGGAATTCATCTTTTTTATGAGTTTTGCCGTTATAGTTGACATCTGCGTGGAATTTTGTAATTAATATTGGTGGCGGAATGCTGCAGTTGAGATTTTCTTTCTTCCTTTCAAACGAAGAAGAATAGATGCGTAATTGAAAGTTTAATAATAGTATAGAACAAACCTATATCCGGAATAATTTCGACTCTAGGCATCCGGATAATTAAAGATTCTGAAATATTAGGCTTTCCTTTTTATGCAAGTAAGCATTTATCGTAGTACAGGAATTTTATTTTTTTGCTTAACGTATAGGATCTAATTCTCTTTGGCCACATAAACTAATGAACCTGGCGACTTCTCGTATAGGCGTGAAATAATACTAGCACAGAAGAAGTGGGAAAATAACCCTTTATTATTTTCAACTATGAACAGAAAGGCACGTACTTCGTGCTTTACAATAACACCGACAACTTGCTGTGGAACTTAAGCGTTGTTACACAAATCAATTCGAGTCTAAAAAGAGTAGTGCTGGACTAACACAGTGTTCTGTCTACTGATAATAAGTTACTCCTTTACAAATCCGTTTTGCATCCCATGTTATGTTGTGCCTGCCCGGTTTGGGCCTACTTCTGTAAATCCTACGGTTAAAAACTTCAAACTGCCCAGGGCAGTGTTCTAAGACAAATCAGCAATTCACCTTGCTATATACGTAACAACAGAATACACGAAGAGTTACAAGTTGAGCAACTTAGATCGTACTATTGCAGGGTGGCACGAAAATTTTATGAAAATCAAAAATCAATTAATAACCCTGCAATAACAGTCTGTAATTATGATGTTTATGATCCTAATAATAGTAAAAGGCCAATGGCCATCCCAAATATGCAAAAAGGATAACGTACCAACTGTAATTATGTAACTGTATGTAATTGTATTTTGTTATTCTCATTTATTTTGTTGTAATACTCAGATACACTATGCTCCAAAGACTTACACTATCTTTCACTTACATTCATCATTGCCTTGCATACTTCCATGTTTTTAGATACGTCACCAGTTCGCTTCACACTTTTCACATAGCTAGGGCATTTTTCTACGACCTCGTGCACCTAATCTATTAATACTAACATCTTATTATTAATATTTATATTTCAAAAAATACATAAATAAATAAAAATTATTTATATATATGTATATATATATATAAGCTTCATATTCCTACCAATCTACTTCTATATATAAATTACCTACTACCATTTTTTTGGCTTAAGTAATTGTAAGCAATTGATTCGAAATTGCTCAAACTGTTCGATTGGGGGTAAGGTCTCTGACCTAGGGACCCCGGTGCTTAACACCATCTCTCTCGTGTATGCTGGACTAACATCTTAAGTTACGGCTAACTAGGTTGACTCGACAACTTACCAGGCGTGATAATTACTCAAATGACCAAAAGGCGTATCAGCAGCTCCGGGTAACAGCAAGGTCAGGAACGAAACGTTCGCTGGCTAGCGAAAACACGCTCTGAATAAACTCCAAGATTCCACCGGTTTAAATACTTCACTTAATTTTAAATTCACATCTTGGCGAGGAAATACGAGGGCAGTTGAGGAGTTCAGGAAAGATAACAAAAATTTGAGTAATAGGTTAATTGAACTAAGGGAAACTCTACAAATGTACTTTTATCAATTAAATATGTAGCAGTTTTAAATAAAATGAGGTATTCCTATTTCCGTAAAATAAATACAAATTTATTTTTACTACCGAATGAATCGATGAATTATATTTCTATTGATTATCAAGACACGTATGACAGCAGAACACGTTTCTATTTCAATTAAAACAGTAGAATAAAATTCATTTTATTTACTTAGATCCTAAAATTTAAAATCTTGTTTTCAATTTTATTGGAGTGAAATTAAAGAAGGAAATTGTTTTCTGTTTGTGTAAAGCAAAAATGCATAATGATCAGTTAAAATTAAACTGAGACATTCTCTTTCATTGACAGGAAAAAAGGATAAAATTAATGATATAATTAATATCATCAATTTACGTCTGCGGCTTGCAATGAATTTTATTTTAATACTAGCAGAATTACCCGATGCCAGTTAAGTTAGATTGAGGGTAATGCATCTAACAACAAAGAGAACGATACGGCTGTAATCATTTTCTAATAATGATGCAAACAATACGATATATAGTCATACATTTTTCAATCAGATGCCATATGGAACCCAGATAAAAATTTTTGATAGAAAATAAGCTAATTCTCTCTCATTATATAAGCAACAATGGCACGCAGTTTTTAATGATTTTCGTCTTTCTGATCAAATGATCGTAAAAGCCCAAGTTCCATCCAATATTTCAGCTGTTCAATTTTAGTTGATTAAATGCGGCAAAAAATTTATCATAATTGATCAAAATCGATAACGCGAAGAAACACGTAGAAATTCTTCTTTGTATGTACATATTTTGTAAATTTACAAATTTTTGATTAACAAGCCCTACGATCTGAAAGCGAGCAGTAGCAAAACATTTCGAAAAAAGGCATTTTTATCTCTAACTCGTGAGACAGTTTCCACTCGGAAAAACGAATGCGAAAATTAGCTTATTTCGGCTGATTAAAGTCGTGCGAAGACGGGAATAGCCGAAATGGCTTCCCACAAATTTTTGGAATCGGAAATAATGAAGTCAATGGTTTGGGAACGCTGTTTTTATTTCATCGTAAAATTTAGAAATGTCTTATTAACTCTAGGATTTAACAGTGGCAACAACTTTCGAAATAAAGCAGCTTTTCATCACTGGCTTGCGAGACTGTTGCCACTCGGAAAAGTGAGGGCGAAAATTATCGTTTTTCCGAGTTTTTAAATAATATCTCTGATTTTAGCTACTTTTTTTGTAAAAAGGTGGACGTCGAACTGTTTTCAGGACGCAGAAAAGAATTGTAGAAAGTTTGGTGACGATAGCTATAGTAATAACTGGGTCATTAGAGGACAACCAAACACACAGACTTTCTTCTTTATAGATAACACATAATAAAAGCTTAAAAAAAGATAAATAAATAAATACATAAATAAATTAACAATATGGCTTAATTTTACTTGCATAGAAAGAAAACAAGTTACGCTGATAACTGGGGTTCTCTTGAAGCAACAATCCACAATTTTAGGAGAACAACATCAAGAAAAGGATAAAAATAGAACTTTAATAATAACACTGGAATAGCTTGGGGAAAATAGGGAAGTTAATTATATTTGAGAGGAGTAAGATAGATACAGTCTTGTTATGGTAATGTTCCTTATTGTAATTATCCCCTCCTTTATCAAACACAAATTTGAATAATTCCTGGCCTTGGAAGTTATTTGAACTATGTTTTCTTCAATCACGCATACTTTTACTTCTAAAAACGTTACCACAAATTTTCTAATAAGTTTTAATGTAATTTCCAAGAGTCATAGAATGCTTATATGAATTTAGAAAATAGACCGCACCTTCTTATGTATTTAAAAGTTAGATAATTCATAAGGGGAAATATTAAAATAATTATTTCCCTTATGAATCATGGCAGATTAAATAAATTTGTTTGCAGTAGAGAAGTGTATATATTGAAATTGAAATTTTTTCGTGGTATATTTTAACAATAACGGCTCCTAAAATATAAATCATTTGTTATTTTTATCACTTCAGGAGCTTTTCTTTCTGTTTTCTTCTGCATTAGTGCATCAGTGTTTCTGCTATATGTATTAATAATAGTGTGCACTACTTAACTGCAGACTTCGTTGTTATCAGTAGTCTTTCTCTTATAGGAGCTGGTATTTCCCGGAATAACGAGACATATGATTCCAGGGATAGGCACTCCAACTTAGATTGAGGTCTTCTATCAGGCTGCCAACTATAGAACAAATTTCCGAAGATAAAACCCAGAACAATCTGGAGTTAACGAGTGGCTTCATATAATGTGTCCTTAAGATGGACTCAAATATTTCGATGTTGCGGAAAAGACATTAAGGCTTTTAAACAAATACTTAACTGTTGCACACTCTGACATTTTAAAAGTATGTAGAAAATATAATTACTAGCAAAAAGTTGTTATTTTTGTATAAAGCAGGTAGGAATTCTGTTAACCAGCTGAAGTTCCAAGTATGTTTCTAATAAAATTTTCGTAGATCCCTATTCCAATGAGTCATTGATTCTCAAGTTAATGCATGTTAAACCTTCTGAATTCTGCTGTGGTTGACATCCTAAGTTTCAAAATAAATATTGTTCTATGATTCAATGAAATTATTCAATTGTTTGATAAAGTAGTCAAACAGAATGGAAAGACTTGTTTGGAAAGCGGGAATAATTTAAAATGTGCTAAAATTTCAGAAGTGATAGTGGAACGGGCATCATATTTACGTGTAAAGTTTTATTTATTTGATTGGCTGATCAGAAAAGTCTTGATTTATATCATGAAAATAGTGAACAGAAAAACTTCAAATATATGTCTGAAAAAGACTTCTCATCAAAAATCTTTATATAGGTATATGCATTGAAGAAAAACAGTCTAACTTCTCACTTTATCATATATTTTCTATAACTAGATATTTATAAAACTTTTTGCAACGATTACAATTGATCTGAAAGAATAAACTTTAGGACACATTAATAGGAAAAAAACTGCAAATGTTTATATATTAAATATGCAAGGAATATCGTAAGTTATGTTGTTGATGAAATAAATTATATATTTATGTTTTAATCAACAAAATTAAAAGCTCTTTTATTTGTAATAGTCAAAAATCATATTAAAAACAAAGTCTGAAGCAAGGGATTTGTTGGATTATCAATTCATCCTCTGAACTAGGGGGTAATTTCATAGTTTCAGGGACTAAAATGCGGTCAGCTTTTGATTTATCTGCTAAGCACTTAGTTTTAGTTTATGGAAATGAAACACTGCTTTTATTCAAGTTTTGGTATTTATTAGCATTTTCTATATGTTTTGTTTTTAACCTGTAAAATACGTTGTAAAGTTATCTAATTCTCCGGAGGGGGAGAATGACCCCCCTCCTCCTTAGGTAGTGGTAAAAGTAGAGCATGGGGCAAAAAGGGTTGAAAACTCCTGTCTAGAAAATTCAATGACTGTGTAATGTCGACTAGAAGTAGAATATGCTTGCTTGGCTGTCCACTTGAACGGGGATGGAATTTTTGACAATGAGAGTGTCTCCTCTGTAACTCCGGTATTATAACATGGTGATATTTCCTTCTCTGTTCTGGTCTAGTAAAACGTTCTCTGTTTAAACGCTCTCGGGAGGTTTGAGATCGAAGGAAACTTCGGGATCAGAATCGGAGGATCGGGATCGGAGGATCGGGAAATCTCGAAGTATAGTATACACATGGCCAAACTGCGGCTCGCGAACTACTTGCGATCCTACGCCGTCTGAAATGCGACTGATTTTGAATAAATATGGTTTAATTTTTTGATACAAGTGGAATTTGAAATAGAAATCATGCAGCGCCACGTTTCTTTATTTATGGCTAATTTAATTTCTGATATTATGTATGTAAAATTCTGATAGATTTCGAACTGTCCCCTGCTGGTTTATCGCCAGAGCAACAAATACGTAAAATTACAATTACATTTCTGGTAATACATTTCTGGCTACATTGTTAAACTGCCACGACATTTTAATGATTCTGATGGAAAATTAGATGACATATATCCACTTGGAAATCACAAAGGAAATTAAAAGTTTACCTTTGCATTTGGTAATATTTCTTTCTATTGAATAGAAAAAATATTGATTCTGTAATAAAAACAATGTTCTAAACACATTATCTTCTGATACATTAAATGTTTTAAAGCACGAGATAAAATATAGAACATCAAACAATTCAGTTATTCTAAAATAAAACGAAATAAAATGAAAGATTTTACTATTTAAAACAAATTACAATTTCGAATACTCCTAGAAATAAATTGATAGTTATCCGTAAAAATGTATAAATGACCCACGAAATGCACAAGGCAATTGAGGAATCCTCAAAGGAAATCCGTGAATTTATGATCTAGAGATTACAGATGATTTTGGAGGGAAAAACGTAAATAAACAAACTCGACTAAGACTGAGAACTAACGAATAATATTTGGAACTAACGAAATTTGACTTATCGAGAAACATTAACGATAACTTTTATAAATTTTACTTGTAAGAAGCATTTAATTTAATTCACCGGAAATTTGGAATTATCGAATTTATAGTAACCAATGTCCCGTTGCAGAGGTTTGGTTTGGATTAGTTTATTATGATAAAGCACATTAGGGCTGTCTGCCTAAGATGACCGATTCCTTCGTGAAGGAGTTTCTAAGAGAAACTGGCTTAAAAGACGTTACAACATGGGGAAAATCACAAAAACGCCCATGCAGCCAGCCCGTTCGCCTACAATCGAACCAAGGTCGGAACTATCAATATTCAGTTGTTTTATCGCTCGGCCGCTGGTGGGCCTGTTTTGCAGAGGATTTCAAACGAAAGAGTAGAATCCTTCCCCCAGGAGGGGTATTCCACAATAACGGGGTGATTATTCGATCCCAGATTGTGCATTGGAACTGTAACAAAAGGCTTAAGGTAAAGAACGTCAATGTGCAACTGAAATCAATTAATCCAAAAGGGCTGAAAAATTAAAAATGCAACATGCAAGACTTTGAAAACCAATAGAAACGTACATTTATTGGATATAATAATAATTCAGATATTTATAAATATGTGAACAATGTGTATTTGTTAAATATAAATAAACCTGAAATTGGTAGTACTTATTTGCTTGTGTAATACAGTAATTACTATTTGAAATCTCAGTTTATTAGTGAAAACCAGACAGCTGGAATGATTTAAAAATTCTGAAAAGCTATTTCTTCAAATAATTCCACTACTGATATTAGAGTTCAAGCTTAAGTTTGAAGATACAGATCTGTATAGTCTCTGATTCTTTTTACTGGTTAAACTAGCAAACAGTCTTTGATGTATAATCTTTAATTTCTTCACTAACCAATTATTTCCTGTTTTCGATCTTTCCTGTCACTGGTTTCTAGAAAGAGATACTATTTAAAGGAAGGTTTTTAGCTTGTTTAGATAGAGCGTGTTCTGCCTGAAGACCACTTTACTAGTTTGCTGTCTTAATATAAGCGTTCCTGTTTAGGGCGTTAATTATTCTTGCTAATAGCGCTTTTTACGACGGTGCGCGTTAAAGGGCCAACTTTCGTATTAAATATCTCTGCGTATTAAATTTCGTGTTAAATATCTTCTGACTAATTTCTACTTAGTTTAAAATTTGAAATTCTGATTTCAATTTTTAGCCATAAATGCTGGCTGAGTTTGTAAGCACCAGGATTGCCTTCCGTTCTACATTTCTGAGTTTAATAAAAGTTAAACTCTGTAAGTTAAAACGATTCGGTAATCCAAATGTAATGAAATCTGAAGGAAAGTCGTTTATCGATGTATTGAATTTACGCACAGACTTTTCGTACCCCATATTTTTCTATCGAATACAAAATTGCAAAACAAATGTAGAGGTTTTTTTTTTTATTATTTATTTATGAAGTTCAAAGAGGCTTTGTCCCTGAAGGACTATTGTTTTCGGTTTGCGATTTTGCGTTGGAAACATTAAATGTCGGTTCAGTTTTCAAAGTGTTGCCACCAAATATTGTAGCCCTGTGTTATATTTAAAGAAATTAAATAGTGAAGAATGTGCATAAATGTATGTTTGTTTCTCGCATTATGATAAAACAACGGTACCTAGAGCCATCGAATTTTGAATGACGTAATCCTGCTGCGAATATGAGCATCTGGAAGCCCAAATTTGAAATTTGGAATTTGTTTTATTATCGATTTCATATTTTGTAAAACTTTAACGAATTTTTGATTAACAAACTCAATGATTTCAAAGTGAGCAATAGCAACGTTGTACAGAAAAAACATTTTTATCTCCAGCGCGCGAGACTGTGTGTAGGAAATTCTAAAGATATGCTCAGTTTAAAATTATTTTGCGATATTGCTCTTGAACTGAATTTCATGGTTAAAGTGCAAAGAAGATATTTAAT
>KK117991.1:189264-221295 GCA_000611955.2 Stegodyphus mimosarum | reverse complement strand
GTTAAAAAAACGCCCCTTTGGACGTAATTTAAAATCTGAAATATTTCAGATTTTTTTTTTTTTTTTAGCCCAAACGGCGTTAACCTGAAGGGCTGTTAATTACGTTTTCGCATTTTGCGTTGGTTCACTCTAAATGTCGGTTCACTTTTCAAATTCTTACCACCAAATATTATCGCCCTATGTAATACTGAAATTGTATAATACATGCATAATGTATATATGCGTAAATGTATATATGTCTTTCGCATTGTGATAAAACAACGGTACCTACAGCCATCAAATTTTTAAGAACGTACGTTTCCACCCGAATGTGGGCATCTGGAGGATCAAATTTGGAGTTTGTTTTATTATCTATTTCATATTTTGTAAAACTTTAACAAATTTTTGATTAACAAACTCAACGATTTTAAAGTGAGCAATGGCAACACTGTACGGAAAAAAAAAAAAAAGCATTTTTATCTCCAACGCATGAAACTCTGTATCGGAAATTCTAAAGATATGCTCATTTTAAAATTATTTTGCGATATTGCTGTTGAACTGAACTTTATGGTTTGAGTACGTAGAACGTGATGTTTAATAAATAAAGGTAGCCCACAAAGCGTTAAAAAAACGCCCCTTTGGGCGTAATGTAAAATCTGAAAGCTTTCAGATATTCTAATCCAAAGGCGGAATTTGCCCTGAAGGGCTACTAATTTCGTTTCGGCATTTTGCGTTGAAAACTATAAACGACGAATCACTTTTGAAATTGCAGCCACCAAATATTAGAGCCCTGTATTAAAGAAATTAAATGATGAAGAATCTGCAGGAATGTGTGTACGTTTGTCGCATTGTGATAAAACAACAGAGCCGTCCAATTTTGAATAACGTAATCTTTCATAGAATATGGGCATGTGGAAGCCCTAATTTGAATTTGAAATTAGTTTTATTATCGATTTCATATTTTATAACACTTCAACTGTACGGAAAGAAAAAAAAGCATTTTTATCTCCAACGCATGAAACTCTGTATCGGAAATTCTAAAGATGTGCTCATTTTAAAATTATTTGCAATATTGCTATTGAACTGAATTTTATGGTTTGAGTACGTAGAATGTAATGTTTAATAAATAAAGGTAACGCACAGAAACGCCCCTTTCGACATAATTTAAAATATGAAACCGTTCACATTTTTTTTAAAAGTTTTTTATCATCATTATTATTTTGCAATACTTCACTCTCTTTTCACGACTTTTTTAATTGATTAAACATTTGATTAAGATTAATAACTATTTTAAGTAATAAGATTATGCAATCTACTAAAATGTATAAAAATATTTATTTAAAAATTTAATATACATGTTAAATTAAAAATTAGTGAATAGTTTAAGTAATTTTTAATATCCAGGCAGCAAAACAAGTACACTCTATTACTATAGATAAAATTCTTATTATCCGTTTATTCCTAAAAAACAAAATTTTCAAATGCTTCCCTTACCTTCAGTAATATTTTACACGACTCCTGTTTTATAAATATAATATGAGCATTTAAATAAAATTCCGTTTAACTATTTCTCTAAGAATTCCGACAGCATATCGATGTAGATATGTAGATAGAAATACTAGCGTAAATTTATGTATAATGTACAGCACTGACATAACCATGGCAAAGGATAAACGTATAAACGTATGATAAAATAAAATACGCAGATGCACTTATACTGAAACATAATACACGGAAAGAAAAATACATAAGATGACGTTAAACTACATAAATATTTCATTCCTTTTCATGGATTTCATATGCTAGTGCAGTTGCAGGCTGCTGAATAGCTGAATTCTTTCTTACATGATTGAACAAGCACTCTATTGAAAATCATAGACATCATTGTTTTTCGTTTTCTTGTAGGTATAGGAAAGGAAATAAGATGTAAAATTCTTAGATTAATTCATACAGTGTCCACCCTTTCTCCTATTTTTCTCTGTTTAGAAAATATTTCGAGATATTCCTTTATTTTGAAAAATCTTTAAAAAATTCTAGCGAGCCATTTGCTTCCCCAAGTGCAGCAATATGCATCGAAATCGACGCTCAAAACAGTCATAAGAAAAGAATATGGAAAACAGAGTTTTCCCGCATGCCAGTGAATTTTCAAAATTCTTTGAACTTCGACAGATTCAGTATACAAATATACTTTATATATATCTTATTTTATGTATTTTATGTATAAAAATCATGCAGTCTTGATATTTGTTTTTCCTATCTGGAATAAAATTCTTTTCTAAAACTAATAGTGGAATTGAGGAAATGTATATGTTATTTAATCTTCAAAACAATATTTAGGCTTTATTTTTTTTTTGTTTCTCATATACTTTATGTCCGTATCAATTTTAAAATAAATACTTTACATGCATAAAAGAATTTTATAACTGAGCTTGAAAAATTTTACTTTCATATTAATGACAAAAAAAGTTAAAATAATGCAGTTCCTTTCTTTTTTGCATTACCTCTTTGACATTTCTTATAACGAAAGTTTTATTTGAAATATGTAAAATTTAATTTACATATTTCATTGAACCTATAAGAACTGTAGCGAAGACAAAAGAACAAGTGTATGTTATCAAAATACATAGATTTAAATCTGTTATTAAATATGCGGTCATTTGACACGAACAAAGAATATTAATTTTGATTTTGCATTTAAAAAACTATTCATTCTTCACAGATGAAAGAAACTTAACCATACACACATGCACAAAGTACGAGAATCGGCAATTTTATTCAATTGTAAGTCTAACATATCTTTCGAAATAATGAAAAACTCAAAATAATTATTTAAAATTGATTATTACATGTCTACATTACCAGATATAAATGTGAACATTACATAACCCTTGCATCAGATCCTTTAAATGATACTTCAGATCCTTTAAACATATATTATAAAAATGCGTTTGCATTATTGCCACCACAACTAAGTTAATCATTTAAAAATTAAATTTATCTGGGCTTGTTAACGAGACTTTTCTCCAGGTATTATTTTATATAATAAGCGTGATAAATGAAATAAGTTCCAAGAATTTTAAAAAAGGCTGATTGCAGAATTCGTAATTGTTTCCTGTTATTGTTTAATATCTCTATAAAAAGGTAAATTAATGAAGCCTAATTTCGGAATGAACTTACATAAAAGTTCTTTACCTTTTGAGAAGGTTTGTCCGCTTTAGAATATTCTTTTGCTAAATACTACCGGTAAATATCCGAATCATTTCAAATTTAAATCAGATCTACTGTTAAAAGTAATGTTTTTGTAAATTATGGATTATAATATAAATCTTAATCTTAAATCATATATTATGCTATTTTATCGTTTTAAATTTTTAATATATATAAAAGGAATTTTGCATTCCTTTGGCAAGAGCCGTGCCTAGATATTTTTTCATCTGAAGTAAAGAGGTAAATGTCCGCTCTACATACACTCCGATTAACTACATCTATATACATATACATCTATATTCAACACAGGTAAATAAACAAAATCGTATCATAACTCTTAGAATAATTCTAAATCATAACTTTATGCATCAGAAAATTAATGCGTGAATCTTACTTCTTTGGTACTTAAATCGAAGTTTATAAAATAAATTATTTCTTTCATTTATTTTTATTTTTAGGATTATTAAGATTACTATTCGGATTAGTATTGTTTAGATTATGGCACAGCACTGAAGAGCTGTTTGTTTAAGGAAAATATACCTTCATAGAAGACGCTTTAAAGGTTTTTGGTTTATTTTGATTATGGGAAAGCGTTCAAAGACTCTCTGCCTAAGAGGAAGCCTTCGTAGAGGTCTCCTTAAGGAAAACTGGTTAGTACACACGTCACACGTGGAAAAACAACGGAAACGTCCATGCAGTAAGCCGTTAAACGGAATTCGAATCCCGGACCGAACTACCATTATTCGGCAACTTTACGGTTCGTGGGCGACCTTTTAAGCGAAAGTTGCTCTTATTCATCTTACGCATGTAGAAAATCGCCCAAATACCATGCAGTTAGTCCTGTAGCTGGGATTTGAGTCCGTTTCGAGCTATCAGCGCAACGTTCTTTTGCCAATAAACGCCGCACTGCTGCGTTAGTTAGGTCGCAAAAGATAAGGAAAGGCTATCCAACTTATCATTTATATCAGCTAGAGTTTAACCGCGGCGTATTTTTAGTTAATTTTCGATATATTGCTTAATTAAATTATTAGAGTATTTCTTTACACTTTTCGTGCTCACCAATACACAGTGACATCACAGTTTAAAAAAAAAATGACTATGTCAACGAAAATGTTCGCAGTCACGGTATATCCTACAAATATGGCTAAAGCTGCTACGAGCCCAAAACAAGAATATGCTGAAAAATTGGAAGACTCCAGCTACGTAAAAGGATCGAGCAAAGGAATGATGCATGTGCCATAGTGTTGCCAAAAAGGAATTACACAAACGCCTGGTCTTATATCTTAACTTTAAAGCTATTAAACCATTAGAAAATGTTAAAGCATTAGTTAAAATAATGTATTTCAGCTTCAATAATGCAGTTTTTTTAAAATTGTGTACTTTCTTAACTTATTTTTCCTACTATAAAAATACAGAATACATCCTGTAAAACTTTGGCTTCAAGTACAAAGTCTCTTATTATTGCATTTACTGACTTAATTTTCTTCTTGCGATAAGAGGAAGGTAGGTGCTTTTCGAGTTAAGAATCAAAACGTATGTCCACTTGTATTCCTTATCAATGCTATTTCGAACTTTCAAGTTATTTTCTGAATGGACTCTTTTACTGGTACTAGAAACCCTTGAATTTTGCAAAATATCACGTGTTCTTCAAAGTGCTTTATTTCATGGCCGCTTGGCGTTTCTAGTAGCATCTTGCCCTTATGACTTGATATTACAGGCAACATTTAACCCCCTTCTTCCCTTCAAAACTTTTGTTTTTCTGCAATTGTAACATTAAAAGTAACATTAAAATTTTTCCCCCTGGGTAGAGATGCATAGGTAAGGATACCTTTGCTCTAAAATATCATGTTAAATCACCATGAATATACTACATGGTTAAGTCATTTACAACAGAAGTTATGGTAAAACTATTACGATAAAATTAATATTTATATAGTGCAATCAAAACCTTTACTCAGTAGCCACAACATCGATTTGTTTAAGTACATTCTCGCCGATCTTTAAAAGTGGAACTAATGAACAATTTCAAACATAATAGGATAATTAATGATAGCAGATTAGGTATGCTAATAAATGAGCAAACCCAATAAATCGGATACAATTTGTCTACTGTTTAATGCAATTTAGAAGTTTGCTATTCCTGTAGAGATGTGCATTTAAATGGATGCATGTAAAAATGCAGATTAACAATTTCAGAAACATACTGCAATTTGCAGAATAATGTATTTTTTTCCTTGCTGTTATTTATCGTTCAGATCTGAGTGGATTTCGATCAGGTCCCTGAATTTGTCATGTTTAAATCGTGGCCAAGGAAGTGAGCCCCTTGCTGATGGCCAAGACCTTGGGCACCTTACAGAAGGCAATTTGACCTTGCCCAGCTCCATTTCAGTCTTGATGAAGAAAACCTCCATGCGGCATTTCCCATTTTTCTGTACTACCAACTCTCGAGTGTCCATTCGGCTCGATGGTATTTTAAATGTCTTCATTCCACAAAGACGGTATATATTTCCAAGCCTCCATATCTTCTTCGAAATTCGAACCCGAGTCCAACGACACAGCTAACCACCATAGCAATCAGAACGTTTAACATAAAGTACGAGGGGAATAGCAGAGTGAAAAAAATGCATCGAATCGAACCTCAGTTTACGACAGGCAAACTTGTAACATTACACCAATTTCGCCAATCGTCTACAGAGGGAAATGTTTTGAAATTCATTATACAGTGACATTTTGTCAATTTAAGTGTTCCTAGCTTCTTTAAAATATTGCATTAAAAAAATGTTTTACTCGTATATTGGAAGTACTCTTGATAAGGGCTACAAGTAAACAATGGTCTCTTTCTTTGTTTCCCATTTGAACCTAAGATAGTAATTATTCGTAATTTAATTCTATTAGTGTTATTTATCAGAATTAACCATTATTAGCAATGACTTTGTAATTTATCGCAAAAAATATTTTAGAAAAATTTCTTGCCTTTTATTAATTAACTTGCTAAAAAAAGAAAATTCTTTCTTGAATTTCTCATGAAATTGCTAGTCTATACTGAATTCAGACTAAATTACATCCCAGTTTCTGCTACATATTGTATAAAATTTCGTCTATGTCTAAAGTAACACATTCATTTCTTTCATCGTCCATTTCAATATGCTTCATTTAAGTAATGAGACTGAAATTGGTGTTGAAACATCGTAGATTGTGCAAGCGTTTGAAGATTTTCCATGGAAAGTTATCTCAAAACGCATGTCCAAAAGCAGGCCATGTGATCGTATTGTAAACAATTCGGACGAAATATGCTTACACAGATTAGAAAATTAATCATATCTGGTTTCCGGTTACGGCCAAATTTCTCGAAATGGAATCATCACGGCTCGGCCGTAGTGATGGATGGGATTTTATTCTATTTCACAGTAACGGCATTCAGCCAAAAAATACAAATGAGGAATGATAATATGATTAAGTAATGAGAATTAAATTTTCGAAATAACTAGTAATCTGATTTCCGAGATTACAGATCATAACATTTTCTTCACTTTTCTCTACTCATCCTTATTTCTGTTATTATTATTATTATTGGCTCAAAAGGGAAATTTAGAAGGGACTATTAATTTCGTTTTGGAATTTTGCGTTGGTTCACTATAAACGGCGTTTCACTTTTCAAACTGTTGCCACCAAATATTAGAGCCCTGCATTATACTTAAAGAAATTAAATAATCAAGAACCTGGATGGATGGATGGATGGATGTTTCTCGTATTCTGAAAAAAAAAAAAAAAAAAAACGGTACCTAGAGACATCAGATTTTGAATTAACGCAATCCTCCACTGGAATAGGGCATTTGGAAGCCCAATGTTGGAGTTTTGAGTTTGTTTTATTATCTGTTTCATAGTTTGCAATTTAAAGAATTCTTGATTAATAAACTCAACGATTTCACAGCGAGCAATGGCAACACTGTACGGGGAAAGCTAAGATTTTTATCTCCAGCGCGCGAGACTTTGTATCGGAAATTCTAAAAGTATGCTCGTTTTAAATATTTTGTGATAATGCTGTTGAATTGAATTTTATGGTTTAAGTGAGGAGAACATGGTCTTTAATAAATAAAGGTAACACACAAAAAGTTTAAAAAAACGCCTCTTTGAGCGTAATAATATAAAATCCGAAAGCTTTCAGACTTTTTAAAAATTATGATAATGATTATGAATCATCATCATCGACAAACCTCTATAAACCATCATCTAAATAACATATCTTTCCGCATACATACTCTTTTCATATCCCACTATTCAGCTTACCGGCACAAAATACTAAAAATTCTCGCTTACCGGATATAGTTACTCATCTATCTACATAATTTATTTAGCTTTTCCTGTTATTACTGATACGTGATCCCAGTTTACATGTTATTTTCAAATTGTGCTTCTATTATGTTATTGTAAAGTTTAAAATTTAGAGAAAAAACATCTAATTTCTGAAAATTAATCCGTTTGACAGTTTAGACAACGTATGATGCACAGCCTGAAATTCTCTTATTTTCTTACTCTATAAAATATTCCGCGCAGTTGTAGATAATTGCTTCTAAAGAATGAAATAATCTAGATTGTTTTTCAAAGTGTTGCCTCTTCTTGAAATTTCTTAGGGTTCAGGGGTCAACTGCCTCTTCCCCGCCACACACACACAAGTGTTTACGTCGGACCAGTTTAGAAAGTTATAACCTGTTAGAAGTTTGGCATTGAAAAATGTCCTAATTTAACACTAGGCTTACGAGCATGTTTGTATACTTAAATTTACGGACACCCGTTAAATTGACGAATATATAACCACAATTTCACATATTTTCTTTAAAAAAAGGGAAAGGTTACTTTAATTAAAAAAAAAAAAACTTACAGTTTTAATAGTAGAACTACCGATAATCATCTATTTGACGAATTTGTAGTTGCTAACATCGGTGCAAAAAACGTCACGGTAGATTTAATGTTAACAGACTTGTAAAGAAGCATTTAATTTAAACTAACCAGTTTGTATTCAGTTACTTATCTTTTCTATCTTCCCTCATTTCCATTTCCTCCTAGAATGAAATTTCAGTTTCGCATAATATGTAAAGTAGTGTAGAAAAATACTATTTAAGCCGGGATCTGAGTTACTTCAGACAGAGTGTGTTCTGCCGTTCGGCCACGTTGTTTCGCTGATTTAAGGTCCGTTTCTATTACCGCGTTGAGAATGCGGTGCGTATGCGTTTCTCCAATCGTCAAGCGAATTTGCTTTGATAGGCATCTGCAATCCAATCGGTGTGCGGTGACGGACGGATGAAGTTCAACGATGTTCAACTTATATCCATACGTCTACGAATGCGTTTGGGTCACGCGGTAAAAAAGGAGCAATCAGGTGTTGTCACCAAAAAATAATGGCGTCAGATGTAGCAATGAACGCTGGATTAAGGAAAGAATGTTTTACAAAAAATGCTTATTTATCAATTAACATTATATAGAGAAATATGCATACTCAAAAGGACAGCAATCGGCCGAATTTAGTTAAAAAATCCAGCTAGTTAGAGTTAGTTATTTAGTTAAAGTACCAGCTATTTTCAAATGTGTTTTAACTTTTTTATTTGTTTTGCACTAACAGTACATTTTAGTTTTAATTATACGTTATTTCATAACCCTTCCAGAAACACAAAGAAATTTTTTAAATTTTCTTTGTGTTTCTGGAAGGGTTTGTCTTTGTGTGTGTGTGTGTGTGTTTTTTCCGACTTCTGCGCAGTTACAGATTTCATAATATGCACTATAACCTTACTTATCTAAAAATTGCTGAAGTGCTTTACTTTCACAGTTCATGAGCAGAAATAAAAATTCCCGATAAAATCTAATTTAAGTATCTTAAGAGTTCGAATGCCGTAACTTAAATACAGAGATATCTGGTGGCAATAAATGCAACTGACCATCGAACTCCTGTAAGCGCAAATACAACACAGTAGTGTAAACGGTCGTCCGTCTGCGTATGCATTTCTTCCAATGACGCTAAGCGTTGGCAACGCACTAATGGAAAAGGGGCTTTAAACTTGCTATTTTACGGCCGTGCGAAATAATTGCCAGTTTGATTACTTCGGTTTTTTGAGTCGCAGCCAAAAGTATTGGCTAAGTTTGTAAGCTCCAGGAGTGCCGTCTGTAAATTTCTTCATGAGTTAAAAGTCTTTTCACCCTACTGACGTCTTGTCATTGATATAATTTGAACTTAGCGAATAGTTGCTTCACAGTTCGAGTAAAGATCTATCAACAAAATCAGGTTAATTTAGTTAGAATCTTACAGACTTACCAGAGCAGTCTTCGCTAATACTAAGTGTTCTTTTTAGCAATTCAGTGCCTGTTCTTGAATTGCTCATGATGACTAAAGAAGGATCTTTCATGAGAATAAAGTGAAACTAGTACTTTCATCTATTCTTATAATGATATTGCTAAGATTCGTTATAATCTAATAATTTCTTCTCCATCGTCTCTACTTCATCATCTGACCCATTAATTGGAACTCAACTACTGTAGATCGTCCCTTAGGCTTGAACCTAACGCTTTATGTTTACGCTTTAGGCACGTATGATTGACAGATAATCACAAGTGACATGTCCGACGCGCTGGCGAACCGCGGTACGTTGATATTGAGTTCGAAGTAACTGAAAAATATTTCCGTTGAATTACGAATTTAGTTTAGTAACTATGTTCTAACTACTTTTATATTTGCTACCAGAAAAATAATTTCTTAAAAAAAAGTTTATTGCCATTAATTATGAAACTAGCTTTGTAGAGTCATTAGGTAATTTTGAAGCAAGAGAGATTGAAAAATGAGCAACGTCTTCGCTGAGACTCGAACCACAGACCTCGAACTAGCGTGCTGACCACTACACCACGAAGGCATGCCAAGAAGGCGGGAGAAATGCCTTATATACTCCCCCTTTTAAAGGGCGACTGGGATTTTGGGGACCCAATCGCCAAATCCCTGCAATGGAGAATCATCATCCACCCCCTTTTTTTTAGTTCGGGCGCCAGTTGTAGATTTATTAGAATTTATTTGGGAGCAGGTTACATAAAGAATTGAGCAACGCCTTCACCGGGAATCGAACCACGGACCTCTCGGTTACGCTTCGAGCGTGCGGACTACTACACTACGAAGGCATGCGAAGAAGGCGGGAGAAATACCGTATAGCTTTCCCGTTATTTTGACGGGTATCCATAAAGATGGGTTTCTCATGAAGTCCGAAATCTGTCAAAATGATGATTCCCACAGATCTAGGTTGTTAAGAAGGATGTGTATAACATTTTTGATACGTTTCGATTGTCAGTGTGTTAGAAAAATTGATTCACTTGATTTGTTCAGCATTTTACATAAATCTACTTCATTATTTTTTTCTCTCCGCTAAATATACGCATTTAAAAAAAAAAAAAAGAAAAAAAAAAGAAAAAGAAAAATCTCCAAAAGGGTCTAATGAAACAGTAACATAATAGATGCTAAAAGAAAACTAATGACAGTTAATTCCTGTTCCACTAATAAATACTGCTTTTGCTAAGGCACACGGCATGTCAAGTACCACTTTAAATGCTACTCTTTCTGCAGAAGATAAGAGTCGTTAAACCGAATGCAAAATAAGATGGTATGAGCAATTTACTTATCTAACTTCGATGAACGGGGATCGTATCACAGATTCCCTGTTTAGACGAAAAAAATTGGCAATTTTACAATTTTCATAATGCTTCCAAATATTAAATACAAACTGAGAGATATATTAAAAGAAAATAAAATTATGATATAAATTGATAAGTTTACTCCTTTTCTTCATTAGCAGGAATTCTCAATTTAAAAGGAAAATATTTGAAAATAAATTAAAATTTTTGAAACTCTACTTTAGAGGGATTCTTCTCCCCCCCCCCCCATATAATGCATACTTTTTAGTCAGTTTTAACAGAGACATAGAATCAACGGTTCGCTGCTTAACTGTAAAATAATTGCACATAATGCTCATGATCAGTAATGTAAGCAGACTGAACATTATTCGCTAAATACCATGAAACAACTTACATATTATCTTTTATGTAGTTACCTTAGTACTACAGTATATATGTTCCAGCACCCAGGGAAATTTCTTAATTCCAGAATAATAAATGTCTTTTGACATGTGTTTATCTGTTCTTGCACACAAATCTTCTTTCTTAAGGCTTAATGGAGCTCACAGATATTCAACTCCAAACCGATTTTCAAATGTCGAATAAATCTGATACGAAATGAAACTTTATATGATCTATTGATCAATACTTTTGTACCCTTCCTGCTCCATCATGCTGATTACAACTAAGACAGTTGATGAAAAAAGAAACTAGAGTTGCTATTACAAGTTCTAAAGGGAAACGAAATTACTCTAAAATCCTGTAACGTATTATTTCCTTAATAGAGATATATATTTAGGTTAAAATAACACGCCGAGTAATTATTACTGGAAAAGTCAAACGACAGGAATCAGCGTAATATTTGTAAATTTTGCGGGACTAGTTTCGACGAGTTAACTACAGAAACATCAAAACTAGTCCTGCAAAATTTACAAATGGTTACGCTGATTCTTGTTCATTTGACGTCTCCAATAACAGATCGATATACTAAAAAAATGAAGTTGCATCATGCGTAACATTTATTTAAATAAAATTGTATACAGAAGCATTTTATGTGTAGTTCAAAGGATTTAAGACAAAGAATTTTCTGAAATGCAAATGCGAAGACACGGGGAATTTTTAATTGGAAAGCTTAGAATTGTTTTTACCGTAACTGGGGTTCCACAGCAAATATTTACATACGGCTAGTTTAAAAATGCTTGAAAAATATCAAATTTTAATATAAAAATTTATTTTTCAAAATTACATACTGATATTAATGCTTTGAGTATAAATATTTTCTATTTTACTAGTACACAAAATTTGCGAAACTGCAATGAAGAAGTGTTCGTACACTTGAGAGTTTCAGCGAAATATTGCCTTTTTCATTAATAAAAATTAATATTTGAGAATGAGAATTTTTAATAATACTTATAAATTTGTCATAGCAAATTAACAGAAAAGTTACCTCACAAAAGTCTTCGTGCACAAAAGTCTTCGTACAAAAGTCTTTTGTACCTTGTACCTTTGATTTTGCGAAGAAACCTCCACGTAACTATTGTAGTATTTCTGTCAGTATTTTGTAGGATATTCTGCAGCATTTATGAAAGCTTTCAAACGTTTGGGCATAGAGTTCACTAGTTTTGTAATATCCTTAACAATGCTCCTACCTTCTTCCATAATTACTGTTTTGTAGTTCAGTTTCCGTTTTAACGCTGTGTCTTCGTACCCTAACCTCTACTTCTCTCCAAATCTGTAGTATCGGGTTTAAATCTTGTGACGAAGGTGGTATTTTCAGAACTTGCAGCCAATAATAGACACACACAAAGATTGAGGAACAGTTTGCTTAGGATCGTTATCCTGATTAAAAATTAAATTTGTTTCCAACCCCAAATTTTGAGCGGATAATTTTTAATTATGTTTTCAAATATTTAAATAAAGAGCATGGTTCATTATGCCATCAATAAATATTAAACTACCTAATCTTGATGCACAACCACACAAGGACATCGCCACGGCCATGCTTTACTGTTTTAACCAAAGTCTTGGGTTTAAGTTCCTCATTTTTTCTTCTCCGTATAATTATACGCCCATCGGAACCAAAAATGTTAAATTTGCTTTCATCTGCAAATAAGATATGATTCCAATACCCTTCGGGCTTATTTACTATTGATTTGCGAAGGAAAGCCTAAACTTTCTATTTTTGGCACTTACAAAACTTTTTCTTCGAGCAGGGCGCCCATGTAATCCGGCTGATTTAAGTACTCGGTAAACAGTTTCAGATAAAATTGAAGTAGAAAATTTTTCGGTAAATTCTGTAGAAATCTTTGCAGCACTCAAACGTCGATTTTTTTCACAAATTTGCTAACTATAAATTCCTGAATACGTTGAGTTAACTTTGCCGGACGACCTCTTCTTATTTATTTTCGATCAGATTATCTTCTTTAAAGCGTTTTATCATATACTGCACCGTAAAACGGGATAAATTTATTAATTTAGTGATATTCCGGATCGATTTTCCACCCTTATGATAAAAAATGATCAATTTTCAAATGCAATTCGTTGTTTCGTTAAGACAACGAGCCGATTTTAAATACTAAATAAAATATAACGAAGTATGTAAACAAAGAATAAAGCCAAACGATTTTTTAAACATTACCAAAATGCAAAACTAAAAAAAGTGGCAGACGATAATGTATTTATGAATTTTTGCGAAAATGTCTCGGTGTGCGATCATTTTTGTGGAGTTTTTTTATCTATGTCTTCTTTCATTTTCACTTTTTTAAAAAAGAAAATAAGTCAGTACTAAAAAAAGTTTGGTTTTGCTTCAAAATCACATAGAGATGATGTGAAAAAATATTAGGCTTTATATTCGAATTCAGTTCCGGAGTACAACGCTTTTCTACAAACTCTTAAAGAATACTTTGGGGAGCGGCTAAACTTCGCAGCTTTTTTCTTGGAGATTTTAAAATAAGTCTTCCAATATAATGGCAGTAAACTACAAATATCGTTCATCTATGGTCAGGTAAATTTAGTAGCATAATCATATTCCCTATTTAATTTCAAAATGCGCATCGAAATGATATCAAGTCACGCATAAAGTAAATACTTATTTATTTTTACAAATCAGCTTTAGCCGTAAATGTCTTATTTGCTAGCAAGTGAACTGTTTCAGCTCTAGCTAAACAGTTTCCATAGAAACCGAATTCAGTAAAATGCTGAATAAACATTTAATGGAATTATTTATACTTTAAAGCAAAATTTCTCTTTAAATCGAGCTTAACGAGAGCAGAGCATTCAAAATAATATAGAAGAACAAAGCGCAATTAAAATTACTTTAGAACAGAAGCGAAATCGAAATATTTCTCATTCGTTTAAAGACTGCTTTTACCATTATAAATTATCATTCGGTAGAAAGGTTAAAAAAATAACAAATACATACATATGCATTTTTTCCCCTTATTTGCTCATGGATCTTTATCGTCTGAAATAAAATAAGATAAAATGGAGCAAAGAATGAGATCAAAAGCAAGAGAATTTAATATCTTAGTTTGCGAAGCACAAATTGGTCGACATACGAAATAAAACAATGATAAATAAATAGGAATTTATTAAAATAGTCATTTGAACAGCGTTTTGAAATGGAAGTACCTGTTTCTTTAGATTAAAGGATTTAAATTAAATAAGTAGAAAATTACAGATTATTCTGTTCAAATTGCAGCAAAACTGCTCATTTAATTTTTTTTAGTAGTTTTCAGATGTTTTCGCAAAAGCATTCAGTTTCAAAACGAAGGAATTTTTAATCTTTTAAATGCAAAATAAGATTTAATCGGATTGAACTAATAACATTTGAAAGGCAAAATACTGGAGAACTGGAATTATATTTTTTCCGCTATTGTCTTTTCAAGAACTGATATATACCTTGAAATGATATACACTGAATTTCGAATGTTGTTAGAGAGTTATAAATAAAGAGGTATTATAGAAAATAATGCAAAGCGTTTAAAATATGATTTCAATTAATTGCTTTTTATTTTTTCCAGTCTCAGGAATTTTTGTGATAGATTTGCAGAACGAATGTAAAGTAATAGAATCGCAATACTTTTATAAAATATACGTATTTCATACATTCAAATAAATAGGAGCAAAAAATGTAGAATTAAAAATTTAGATTCATTTTGATTCTTTAGACAGAAGCTTGCCTTGAAGTTCTTTTGCTTTATTTGTCTCATGTACTTTTGGCAAAATTTCCATATACTGACAGTTCTCTATTTAGTAATGCTTCCATCGATGATTTTTTGACATTACTGTGATTCAAAAGTGATAGCCATTTATTATTAATAGTGCTCTGGATTTAGAATTTTGCTTTTTTTTTTTCAAAGTAAGAAGTGCTGTAAATGTAATATTTGCGGCCTATACAAGAGGACTGATAGACAGATAAATATGTGTTTATTTACAGAAAGTATATTTTTACTTTTTGTAAATAAATACATATTAGAAACTAGACACAAATTTTTTAGTCAAACTTTATTTTTGAACAGCACCACTTATTGTTACTCTTCTAAACATGGTTTATTACATGGTCTTCATGGTTTATTATATCGTGAACATGGTCTTCATGGTTTATTATATGGTGAACATGGTCTTCATGGTTTATTACAGGGATGGCCAGACTCCAAGACGATGGGAGCTGCACGATAGATTTTATGAACGTTCGAGAGCCGTAAGTCCTGATTTATATCGTTTCAAAAATAATGAGACAGATTTTAAATATAAAGAAATTTTGGAAGTAAATTAATAAATATGTGATTAACATGATTACATATAAATATGAATAAATATATCTTATATCTACTGTTTTGTGTTCAGAAATATTAAGTCCCAAGAAAATAAAAATTTCTAACTGTTGTGCTGGGTAACTTTGGGTAAATTAGAAAACATTGTTTAAAAGAAAATTGAGTGTTTCTTTTAACTCATAACCAGTCTTTTAGAAAGGATAAATTAAATTATACATGTCAATGCGCATTGCAGAGAAACTGTCATTCGAGAAAGAATATTTAAAAATAAACTATTAACAGGCTTTTGCTTAAAAAGTAATTTTGTTTCTCCACACAATGAATATAAGGACCAATATAGTGAAATTATTCGAATTTTTGAATCCTAACCTAAGAAATCGTTAAACATTTTTTTCTCCAAACCAATAACTTGGAATAACTACTTTTACTGATGCCCAGTATAGAAGAATTCACCCCAAAAAGAATATGATTGCAATTTTAATGGTATTTGAATAATTAGTATCTCTCCTGCAGGCTTTTAATAATCAGTACACTGCGTATCATTGAAAATTCTTGAAACTATCTCTCGAATCGTCCCAATAATTTTGGACATAGATAACGAAGTGCATGAACATCATTGAAAATTCTTCAAACTACTCTCGAATTGTCCTTAAATTTTGCCCATATATTATAAGGTATTTTCTTCCTCCGTTCTGCATGTTTTCGTGGTGCAACGGTAGCACACTCGGAGGGTATTCAGGAGGTTCAGGTTCGAGTCCCGGCGAGGACATTGCTCATATTTCACGTCCCTTGCTTAAAATAACCTAATTTATCTACATTGACCCCAGAATTAAAAAGGTGGTGCATGATGATTTTTCACCACCAGGATTTGGCGATTGGGTCCCCTAATCACCAGTTGCCCTTTAAAAGGGGGAGTATGTAAGGTATTTTCTTCCTCCTCTCTGAATGCTTTCATAGTGTAATGGTAGCACACTCGGTGCGTATTCGAAAGATTCAGGTTCAAATCTTGGCGAGGCATTGCTCATTTTTCACGTCTCCCACATCAAACTCCCAATGACTCTACAAGATAAAGAAGTTCATGCGCTTCGTTGAAAATTCTCGAAACCACCTCTTGAATCGTTAGAATAACTATGGACATACATAACCTATTGCGAATAAATCTAGTAGTTCATGCCGTGCTACATAAACGCTTCGTCGAGCATGTAATCCGTCTGTCTATCAGCCGAACTCTTCAACCTAGCTGTTTAGTTTTGAACTCTTTTTCAAATAGATGGCAAATCAAAAGTAATGTTACAGAAGGAAAACATACCTGCCACTACTATAATGAATTTATTTCGCAAATGCAGATATAACGTGAACGCGTATTTTCATATATATATGGCCATGCAGAGATGTTCTCTATGAAGGTCTTTCGTAACACGGCAGGCGTCTGCGCAATAGTTTAGTTCCTAAGCTCTTGCCAAATAGGTGAACGGATCCCCCATATTCTAACGGCTAAACACATAAAGGCGATGAAATGACTTAACGTCTCGTCTTAAATACTAGGTGCAGTAACTCAGAAGAAGTTTAAAATAAATTATCGTCAACCTAACGGTTACATAGTACAACTTTCCATTGGATTACCTAACCCACGTACAGAAAATAGATCTGAAATGGACTTTGAAATGGAGTCTGTAGGCAGAGGATATTTTAGAAAATAAAAGATCAGACTTTAAAGAAAGACGTTTAAGGGAGCAAAATTTCCTGAAATTTGTATTGATCAAGCAGTGGATCATTGTGCAACTTTTCGTTTGGCTACTAAGCTTTCATGAAGGATCTATAAGACGCGCATGATGATCGAAAATTAGAAAGACAAAAAATATCAGCAGATTAAAAGAAGTGTAATGCTGGCATAAGAACCGGAGCAATCAGTGCAGTTGCAGAGCGGTTAAAATAAAGTTGCAGAGCGGTCTAAAAATACGTATATACCGGGCAGTAAAATACCTCTAACCTAGTGCGGTATTTACCGGCATCTTTAGCCTAGTGCAGCAAAATGCCTCTAATCTAGCGTGCGGTATAAAGAAAGAAAGTCATCAAACAAGAGATGGAAAATACGAGAAAATATCACAAACTAAAGAGATTTCACCAATATCAGTATGCTGATTTTGTCAGAAACTTTGGAAAAGACAGACATTTGCGTTATGTTGATCGCTCATTGCTTGACACAACTTTATTGTTATGAAGATTTGATGATTAAGATCTGAAGATTAATCTCTATCTGGAATAACAATATTTGGTAAAATGGGAATTAAACATTTTGACTAAAATTGAAACCTTTGTCAAACCAATGATTCTTCCCACGACTCTAAATACTTCAGCATGCACAACCATTAGTGAAATAAATTATGATCGCTACTCAGAATTACCAAGGAATTATTACGAAAGAGAGAGTTTCATGTAGGAAAAGTGTCCATTAAGCATATTATTGTGAATGGTTGCAAAATCTGTGAAGCAATTGCACTAAAATTGCTTAGAGACTTGCTAATAAATCTAAAGGATAGGAAATTAATTTTGAAGGAAATCCGGAGAAAGTAAAGACTCCACTAAAAATAAAATCCTCGTAAAATTCTTCCACAGATTTTGAAAAAAGAGCTCTATAAGCATTGCAAGGCGAAAGTGGTTTCTTCAGCAGTTACTCACGGCATTCAAGATGTGAATAAAAGTAGTATCCTAGAACGAACAGCAAATCTCCCGAATGGATAACAACTGTTGTGAACAATGGAATCACAGAAGAATATAAGTAGATACTGCCGAAAATAAAGTTCATTTAAAAGAAAAAATATTAGGGAGAATAATTAAATAAAAATATTAGCATTGTGTTTTAGATTAACTTAGTTTATTCCGATGACCCTTACCTGTTCAAAAAGCAACGTGGAAGAAGTAAGAAAGGTGGCATTGCATAATTTCTGTATCAAATTCAATTTGTATTAAAAAATTAAACTTTATTAATTGAAACCAAGTCCAATTTCAAATGGCAAAGCATCGCAAGTAGTTCGCGAGCCGCAGTTAAGGTGTCGGAGAGCCGCATGTGGCTCGTGAGCCGCAATTTGGCCATGTCTGGTTTATTACATGGTAAACATGGTGTTCCTAATTTATCACTCTTCTAAATCACTAATAAGAGTTGAGTCCCCAAAGTCTTCTTTCTATCAAACATCTCGAAACGTATGCTTGAAACTTTCTTTAAGCCTTACTACATTTTCAATTCTGTGTATTAACCTTTTTATTTTATTTTTTCAGCTCATTATACGTAAAATATGAAAAATTATATTATGAAATACTTTCTGTTAAAATGTATCTGGAATTGCTGGCTAACAAAAGTCTTCTGAGCGCATTTAAAGTAGGCTAGGTTAAATTGCTATGCTTATTTAGTTCTATATTTCCGACTTACAGTACTTCCAATTCTAGATGAATTTATCGTAACATAATTTTATCTTAACAGAAAAAATACCAGCAGTAATCAGTGGTAACAGCATGCACACACTTTCATGAGCATTTCCTATATTTAATTATATTTTTGTTTCTAACATGCATAAATTATGCTTTGTTTTGCCCACTTAACCCAAGAAGTTTTTGGCTAATATAATACTTATTTGAAAAATAATTCAGCTTAGGTTTAAGATAACGATTTACAGAGTCTGAAAAATGAATGTTCGCTCAAATGTACTATATTACTATTTCGGTATTTATAAAACAAATATTCTAAAAATTTTCCATATATTTTTTTTTTTTTGAATTTCAAATAAAAATGTTGCGTAGATCCCAAGAAAAGACAACAATTGTCTACAAAATAATAATTTTTAATTAAACCATACTATAACATTTTCTTAAAGAATCTGAGAAGAAAAAAACTGATTTGGCTTTATTGAGTTACGTACTTTATTTAAAAGAAAACACTGAAAATGAATACATTCAATCAATAAAAATAGGTAAATTTGTAAAGGTACGCAGGTCTTTAGGGAGGTAAAGATTAAGATAAAATCAGTAACATTATCAGTTAAAATTGATACAGGAATTTCTCCTACAGAACAAGCAGTTTTATCTTCGTGTTCTGAAGCAGAATAAAATCTTCGATTATATTTTTCACGTTTAAAGCTACTAAAATACCATAGGATAATTTTCTTAAATTAGCTTTTACTTTCTTGTATGATAAATGTCTGTTAATAAATGTATCTTAAGCAGCAGGTGAATTGGTCACTTTTAAAACTTTTATTTCTTCATTACTCTTTTATTTCTTACAAGCAGGTGTCAAAACTTTCACATGGCTACTCATATTAGAGACAATTTTAATTTGTGTCACTTCCTTAGGTATTAGTGGCCTAGTTTAAGAAGTTGAAAGGAGCTACTTAGATTTCACTTCAAACAGCTGCAAAACAAACAGCTGAATCATACATCGTCTGGACCTTTCAAAACTACCAATCTGCAAAAACGTTTCTTCGAGAAAAACGTTTTTATAAGTTCGGCATCACGCATTTGGTTTCAAGAATAATCCAAGTTTGCCTTTTAAGTATAAAAATAAAAAGGCCTGAATTCTAAACGCTACATGTTAATACTTTTAGGTATTAATACATAGCTTTAAAAACACTCAGGTTTCTTCTCTTGGGATTTGAGTAAAACGTAATAAAAGAGTCTGGACAAACTACGTTAAGTGAAATCAGCAAAAAACGCAAATTCATGGTTTTTGGGGTGGTACCAGTGACATGATGAAAACATCATCCATCTGTTTAAATCATTAGATATATTTAAACAGCAGAGTTAACAATACTCTACTGTTTGTGCCTGAAAATATAATAATACTTTAAATATTTGAAAAGCAGTTAGTAAATTAGAATTTGTAAGATTGCTACTGCAATTGGAAACTGGATTTAAAATCTTGTAAACCCTATTATAATAGCCTATTATAGACAGTGAGTTATTCTAACATCTTGAACAAGTCACAAAATACAGACAAAAGTTTAAATAAGTTTTTTATTTTACTCTCAGTTCGAACACAAATGTACAACTTGTGCTACAGACGAAATTTCCACAACTTGTAAATATTTTAAATTAACAGAACAGACAATTAAAATCAAATGTCGATAACGTAGTCCAGCACAACGCATTAAATAGAATAGACTGTGTCATATATTTTACCGGCGTGTCTTTAAAGTATCGGCTAGCAAGAATGCTAAAGCAAGAAAAATAATTTTTAAACACAGTTGGCTAAACATAATAACAAAACTCGATTGCCGGAAGCTCTGTCATCTAAAGACCCAAAACCCTTAACTTAAATATACACAAAACTAATTTGCATTCTGTTGAGGAATACGGAAAGGAGAAGTTGTAGTAAAGACTTAAATCATAATAAATGGCAAATTAACATAAGATGCTTTACAAACCTAATAACTTGGCTCTTAATTTAAGAAATCCCACTAGTGGCCCAGCGGTTAAAATCTGATGATATTTTGCTCCGGAAATCAACCTTGGTGAACGAGCTGGCTGCATGGTTTACGTTACTTCGCCACATGCAAGCTTGAATCTAAGGCACTTTTCCTTAGAAAAATCTTCCATGAAGACATTGCTTCCGTCAGGTAGATAGTCTCGATGTCCTTTGCGATATTTAAATAACCAACCAACCTAATTTATACGTGATTTTTAAATGCAGATTCTAACCTAAGAAAACCATTAACTCACTGAAGCCTAGTGTAGCGATTCGAATTCAGGATATGACAAATCGCAATTTGAATTTTAAAATTGTGTTTATCATAAATCCTATGTTTACATACAAATATATTTTGCTTAAAAAAAAAACTTTGACGGTAATTAAGGGTGCTTTCAAAAGTAAACGACAGTTTGTTTATGAAATTTAATATGCAGCAAAAGCCACGAAATACCCTTGGGCATAAAATATCTTCTAATCCATTTTTTATTTTTTGTGTTTGCCACAAGAGAAAAGAAAAGGAAAATCTTATATTCTAGTAAATTTTGCAGCTGTTAAACATTTCTATAGCAGAAGACAGCATATTTTGTTTGTATTTTGACGTGCTGTTTTAGGTACTGAGAAGTACTGAATGTGTATATGATATACAATTTTCAGATCAGCAAAATAAATTTCGTTGTGTATAAAATGAAGTTAAATAAAATAAAAGACGACGAAATGACGAAGGGAAAATTTCTCTCATGAAAGTAAAGAAAGAAATCTTTAAACTTATGATTAATATTATTTCTAAATTTAAAAAATAGCTTTGCGTGTATATTTATAAATATCGATTTGGCATTATTAATAAAAATGAAAATAAAAAAATTCCTCAAAAATGATCCTTGGTAAAAGTTTATTTGGAAATTTGAGACTCAAAGCAAGCCACAAGAGCAGAGCGGTATTTGTTCCGTTGTTCTGATCCCGGCGAATGGGCTGGCTGCATGGGCGTTTTCGTGGTTTCGCTATCTGCAACCTGCATACGAGTCAGTTTCCTTTAGAAAATCCTTCACGGAGGCATTCCACCTCTTAGACGAGTAGCTCTTTAGTTTTTTGCCATAATCAAATAAACTAAACCAAAACCATTGAAGATTATAACAAAATGCGTAAACCATATTTGGCACTGTGATCGCTTATAACAAATAAGTCAAATTTCAAAATGAGCCAATATATAAATTTACTTACTGAGAAATTTTCAATAAAATACTCTAATTTTTTGTTGATTTGCCTAGAAATACATCAGATTTAAGATTATGGTAAAAATTTTGCAGACTACAATTCAAAATATTTTTCGGAAAATTTGTAAGAATTATTTCAAAATACGAATTTAAAAAATAAATCGTAAAAACGTGGGAATTTTACTTGGATTAAACCTAAATTTTGAATTCTGATGGAAGGAATGAAATAAATATAATTAAAGAGGTGTTAATAAATACATGCCAAGCTGAATTAGCACTGAGAAGTTAAAATTTTGAAAACTAATTTTTTAAAGACTCCCTGGGAAATTTTTACGAAGCTTGGCATTTTGGCATAATTTGAGACGTAGGTTTGAAATAATGGAATACAACTGATATGTCATTTCAGAAAAAGTCCCATTTTGTGTCGAAAATACCTAAGTTATAACAATGCAATATATGAATCTAATATATATCATATGTTGTACTTACGATACATGAAAAAACGCAAGCTGAATTTCGTCAATCAACCGAATAAAACGAAAGATATAGAACTGTCTCATTTCCTCATCCACCCCGACTCGGTATGTATTATTATTAGTTCTGGAAAAATGTTCCAGATTGAAATATGAATAACACAAAATATAATTCTTCGCGACTTCCTCTTTTCCATTACGTTTAGATGCTTCTAGAATTTTTGTTCTTTTCTTAATTGATGTCTTTTATTGTTTTATTGTTATAATCATTAGCAGTGAATTAAAAGAAAAAAAGATTGCCGCGTTTATAATATAAGGAGCTAACAGTACCTTTTTATTACAGTATTATAATTTAATATTTTTTAATTTATATCAAGTACATATGTTAAAAAAATTAATGAAGAATAAGATTCTAAGAAATGCATTTATACTTTTTAAATCGTTTAATTTGTAATAAATTGCAAATTGATTACATTCAAAGGAAAAATTGAAAGAATCTTACGTTTTGCGAAGGGCAGCACTGAAAGTTAGTTTATAAGCTTTGAAGATGGATTAATCTCATTATGTTTCGTACAATGGCAACACTTGCCAAAGTGAGTAGATGATATATAGAGTAGATGATGTAGCTTAACATAACGTAATGGTCTAATTTAAAAAAAAAATGAAAAAATTGATAGTAGAATTTTAAAAGAATTAGATTGTAAGAAATGCATTTATCACTTTTAAATCACTCAGTTCGTTAATAAATCACAGATTGGTTAGATTCGAAAAATAAATGAAAAGAATCTTAAATTTTACCGAATTGCAACACTCTAAAAACTAGTTATGAGCGTGGAAGATCGATTAACCACTTTATGTTTCGCGCAGTGGCAACACTATTCAAAATGAGTAGATGGTACATCCGGGTAGCGTAATATAACATAGTAGTCGAAAAATTCTATAAAAAAACTCAAAAATTCATAGACTTTTAGAATTATTTTTGGAAAAATTAGTTTTTTTTTCCCATAATACAAAAAAAAAAAAAAAAAAAAGTTTATAAAAACTTCTGAGAAACTAAGCAAGTCTTTCTTGAAACAAATGATTACATGATTACTTTGCAATTATTTTCCCGCAATTATTTACTTAGCAGTTATTATTATCATTCAGTTGTAATAATAACTAGGAACTAGATATAATCAAATATGAATATATTGGGGAGTTAAAAAAATGACGATTTTAGGTTTTGAAAAATGTTCGGAATATTAACTTGTGCCTTTCCTTAGTAGCTGGAAAATTACTATAGAATTTCAATTCGTAGAAAATCTTAGTAATTTAGGAAGCATGCAGAGTGCAGAAACTGCAGCAATGTTCTAAAGTGAAGCATAGTTCAAATGCAAAGCATAGCTGTCAGCCCTGACAGCTGTGCAAATTACAGTAACTGCAAAAAAATACAGGAATAAGTATAATGGATAATCAAGGAATATAATGATCATAATTAAGTAAGTGCGTATGAAACTATGTGATAAAATTGTGTTATTGAAATGCTTACACGGGAAAATACAAGGCGCAAACAATAACTAAAAATCTATTCTGTGGAATTCATCCGGAAAGACATTTCTGCTGAACATCAAAACCTATAGCTGCCACGAAATTCAACAAAGCTTTGAAAGATTGCTAGACATTCTTGATATTACTAATATTCATCCTGGTACTTACCAGGAGATTTCCAAAGAAGATTTCCAAAGTTGAATAAAAAATTAATTCGCAAAATCGGTAGCTATTCAATGTCTGAAGTGGACATTCATTGCCAGAAAAAAAATATATTTGTTAACATAGAAAGGTGGGGACACATGTGGAATAAGCAGAGCAGGGATTAATTTTCTAAGTGCCTTGAGTTTTAAGTATGGTCGTGAGTTTTAGGTATGTATATTCTTTCGGTATAAAGACAATAATTTAAACTTAAAAATGTCTTTTTTATTTACAAAACTTCTTTTTATGCATAATTTACTTATTTAAAAAATAAGAATAGCTCAAAGTATTATTAGCTTTTTCATATGAAACTTTGCGTGTTTAATCTGTGTTTTTTAGAGAACGCACTGAGAGAAATTTCATTACATGAGTACTGTTTAGCCCAAAGAAGCGTTAGCCCAGAAGGGCTATTAGTCTCGAAACGGGATTTTGCGTCGGTTCACTATAAATTTCCGTTTTAGTTTTCAAATTGTTGCCACTAAATATTTTCGCTCCCTATTATTTTAAGCAAATTAAATAATGAAGAATCTGCATGAATATATGTAGTTTCTCGAATTGTGAAAAAACAACGGTATCTAGAGCTGTCAAATTTGAAGAACGTAATCCTCCACCCGAATATGAGAGCCTGGAAACCCTAACTGCGAATATGCAATTTGTTGTATTGTCTATTTCGTAAAACTTAAATGGATTTTTGATTCACAAACTTAACGATTTCAAAGCGAGCAATGGCAACATTGTACGGGGGGGGGAGGAATTATCTTCAACGTGCCAAACTGTCTATCAGAAATTCTAAAGATACGTCGTTTTTAAACATTTTTAACCCAAAGGGATATTACCCCAATGCTGTAGAAACGTGTAAAGGAAAAAAGATGTCCCTTTGGTTGTAATATAAGATCTGAAACTTCTCAGATTTTTGTTTTTCAATTATTGCATTTATTTCTTGTAGGAATTAGAAAAGATAAAATGACGCATTGCAAGCAATGAAGAAACGGCGCAACAGCTAAACTTAACCATTTTCGACAGTGTGAATCTGGAAATGATTATCTAATCATGACTTCATTTTTGAATTACGAAATGGTTAGTACAATCAAAATCTTGTAATTATTCTTCGATCATCTTTAAAATGTTATTTATTACAATAGCTTTTAAATAATAGTGCAACATTATAATGAAGCATAGTGTTTACTGCGGTGCTATTACTTCTCAAATAAGTCTAAATGTTTTTAAGGTAAAATTTTAAAAGACTTGAAAAATTTCCCTAATTTTCTGCATTTTATTAAAACTTTTGTAAAATTAAAAAGATTTGCTTTAAATATTGATACTATGTCTTTAATAGCAGTATGATATAATATGAAAAACATAGCAAGAAATATAATTAAAGTGTTTATATATTACGTTTAAAAAAATTGCACCGAACGTGTTCAACTACCTTAAAGGAAAGTAAATCAGTTTAAAAGTATACAGCACGTCGATCGAATGTTTTTTAAAATAATTCTAAAATTCTCTTATAACACAATTCGTCGCTTCTGCTTCCACATTCTGTAACCACTTTTAAAATTTTTGAAGAGTGATAATGACAGTTCTGCTCCAGCAAAGCAATTGCAATTACCAAAACATTCATTGACTTCGAATGAAAATGTGAACACAATCTCATTAAACATCAATCATTCAATTTCAGTCCGTGTTCTCTTACAGACGATTCCGTCCATGTTCACTTTATCACAGTAAAGGTATTTTAAAAAGTCTGAGGTTTGTAATTTATTATTTTTCGTTACTTTCGATTTGAATAATGTTGGATTATTTTTAACAGAAAAACGTGTTTCGATGAGTTATAATAAAAGTGTGTAAGTCATGAGTAGTTGAAAAGAGAGGAGATTGCCATAGTTCAATGAACTCTAAGAGGCAGTTCAGCGTTTCAAATCTGGCTTAATAGGCGAAATAAATGTGATTTTTCGTAAATTTATTTTTGAATGAAACTAAAACGATGAATCTATTTTATTTTTACTTACAGGGTAACTAAAATGTCTGCTAGATATTAAAGTTTATATCTTTGGTACTTTTTGCCATTTCTTCAAAGTTGGATGTGTTATAATTATTTTTGAAGCTTTCTTTCTTTCGTTGCAAATCTCAGTTGATACTATTACACTTTAGTAATGCTATCAGCCCGTTTCTTAGCAATTCTTGGCATTTTTCGTATGAAACATTACTATACAGGTTAATCATATTGATCTTCGAAATGGAAAAACTAATCGAAACTTTGAATTATAGTAGAATTCATTAAGATTATCTGTCTGATACATGAAATGTCTTCCAGGAGGACTAAAATTGAACTCAAAAGCCTTCAAAAATAGGAACAGTCATAGTCATGTTACGAAAGGGGCACTGGATCATATTTACTTCATGGATGCCTGAATGCAAAAAACATATATCCTACGTTAAGCATAGGTAAACCAGATAAGTCAACCAGCCTCTTCTCTGGAATTTGATCCCAGGACGAACGACCAGCATTCAGCCATCTTATCCACTCGGTCAGTGTGAGGAAAAGAATCACGATATGCTGACTTGGGATAGGACACTGAACTGAGATGAGAACTGATTTTACAGAGCGTTCAAAAAAGTTTTTCCTATGTCTTCTTTATTCCATCGAAATTTTTGAATAGAAAATATGAATGACAATTAACTTATGATTTTAATCACATAAATATGGAGGGTGATTGCCTCACCTGGAGAGGAATACTTCAAAGTTTTATTTCTGTTACTGCCTAGAAAAACAAAACTGGAAGTTGAAAGGACAGTAGCTTTGAACTTTTACATTGTCTTCTAAATTAGAATCTCCAAAACGAAATTTCAAATATTGTAATTCTACTTCGAATTTTCCTCACATATGCCATAAGTATTACTTGCTGTGAGAGGAGTTTTTCTAGATAAAAATTGATTATGAAGAACTAAGATCTAAAAATCAGTTATCTTGCATTTAATAAATACTGTACTATACAGAGAAGCGACTGAAATTATGAAACAAACTTCTAGAATATTATCGATTCATTTTGCTGACAGATAAGCAAAATAACACTTTAAAATGCTGGCATTGAATTATTAGTTCGAAAATTAACACAGAGCTTTAATTGATTTCCTTTTATGCCGTTTTGACACTTTATGACTTCGTAACTTCGATTTTTGTGTGTGTGTGTGTGTGTATGTGTGTGTGTATTGAAAGGGGCGGCAAAAACTCTAGCTGCGAACCTAATTTTATAATGATTTCCTTATAGCTCTATCATTTCAATAAAATTTCATTGCTGCGCTATGCAGATATTTATTTTTTGCTCAAACCTTGTATTTTATATTATTATTAAAAAAATCTATGTGATTATTGAATAAACATTTTAATTTAATTATTAACCAAAGAAAACATTGACATCCCAAAATTATATCCAAAATGGAATAAAAACTCGAAGACTTTGGACGTGCGTTTCTTTCCTTCGTGACGTAAATGGCTAATTGATTGCCTAAGGAGAAAGATGCTTATGTGGAATTTCTAAGGAAAGCTGGCTCATATTCAAGTTATACATGAAATCCGTAAAAACCAGCAGCGTCCACCCATAGTCATTTAAACTGAAACTGTATCAAACTGCCAGCATTCAAGCGCATATTATCCGTTCAGCCACTGTTAGCTGTCATAACGATTACTTAATAATAATAATTACATTAGTATACTGGAAAGAATATATATTACGATAGTTTTTACTACTTACCTTTTAAAGCGGCTGTAATCATAGACATTAAATAGTAAAGGTATGTCTTCAAGACATCGAAAACGACATCGAAATTGGAAATATTTGAACGTTTCCTAATTCAGTAAATTTCCAAATCTAAAACCATTTCCCTCTCTAACACCTTTCACTCATAGTTGAAATATGTTCCACATATTAACGAAGGGATTAACTGTAGCTGTCCTTCAAATTCTACGAACTTTGTCACGCAGGCGATAATAATAATCCCGATTCGCTGAACGAAAAGGCAGATAATTTCATATGTGATCGAGTGCAAACGAATAAAGAAGCTCAGAGCTCCCGGGATTACATGACAATCACTTCAAATTAATCAGAAAGCTGATTATTAATGCTTCCCGAATATATAGGATGGACCCGAAGTCTGAAGTATCTGTTACAGAATCTTTTCACTAGAAAGTCTGTGTAATAAAATATCTTATTAACGTATGATTCCGTTTCAAGTTACCGGATATCCACTTGAGCTACTAAGAATGTAGCAAGTGTACACATATATTTTCGTTAGCTTAAATTTAACATTTATAAAACTTTGTACTTAACTCACAATCCTGTGATAAATTCCTAATTTTAATTCAGCTGTGTGATAGCACTACCATAAGTATTTCATTTAAAATTTGGAATGAGGCAAGAATTTGAGACATGGTACAATCAAATAAATGAATGTAAAATTTTAAAAACAGGAAATATTCAAACAGTTAATTTAAATTATTCCCAATGACTACTAAATTTTTTTTAGCTCATTAATTTCGTTTTCGCATTTTGCGTTGAAAACTTTAAATGTCGTTTGATCAACTTTCAAATCGAGCAACTTTTCAAATTGTTGCCACCAAATATTATCGCCCTGTGTTATATTTAAAGAAATTAAATAATGAAGAATCTGCATAAATGCATGTATGTTTCTCGCACTGTGATAAAACAACGGTACATAGAGTCATCAAAATTTTGAATAAAGTAATCTTCCACCAAATATGGACAACTCGAAGCTCTAATTTGGAATTTGAAATTCGTTTTATTATCGATTTCATATTTTGTAACACATCAACGAATTTTTGATTAACAAACTCAACGATTTCAAATCGAGCAATGGTAACACTGTACTGAAAAAAAAAATCATTTTTATCTCTAGCGCGCGAGACTGTGTATCGGAAATTCTAAAGATATGCTCATTTAAAAATTATTTTGCGATACTGCTGTTGAATTTTATAGTTTAAATGCAAAGAACATTTAATAAATAAAGTAACACGCAAAAAGTTTAAAATGTCCCTTTGGGCGTAATGCAAAATCTGAAAGCTTTCAGATTTTTTTAAAAAAATGTTTTATAGCCCAAAGTGGCAGATTGAACAGAAGGGCTATTAATTTAGTTTTGGCATTTTGCGTCGTCTACTATGAAACGGCGTTTCACTTTTCAAATTGTTGCCACCAAATATTACAGCCCTGCGTTAAAGAAATTAAAGCCCAAATTTGGAATCTGGAATTTGTTTTGCTATCGATTTCATATTTTGTAGAACTTTAACAAATTTATGATTAACAAAAACTAAACGATTTCAAAGGAAGCAATGGCAACACTGTACGAAAAAAAAACACTAATTTATCTTCTGCGTTGGAGACTCTGTGTCGGGAATTCTAAAGACATGCTCTTTTTAAATATTTTCTGGCATTGCTGTTGAATTGAATTTTATTGTTTTTTAAGTACGAAGAACATGATATTTAGTAAGTAAATGTAGCACAGAAAACGTTAAAAAAAAAAAACGACCTTTTGGAGGTAATATAAAATCTGTAAGCTTTCAGATTGTTTTTATTTCATTTTATTTACTTATGTATTTTATCGATTAGTGCAAGTGTTGCCAAACTTCATAGATTAACATCATTTTAAAAGTAATAAAACATGTTTCAAATGGAAAAAAACATCTAACAACCTTGTAAAAAGAAATAAATAAATTAATTATTGTCTTTCGAACACTGAATATCTCTAGCTTACTATATTTCGTACATACATTTCATTTGCATAAGAGCTGCACCATTCACTTGCGAGAGCCGTACACGTCTCGCGAGGCACACTAGCACCTCTGTTCTCTAGTACTAAAGGCTATTCTCCGTTTTTGTTTTTAAGATATCGAAAGGAAAAAGTTCCTGCTTTTCACTCCAAATGCTTTATCCTAAGATGCTTTTTCCGGAATTCTCAGTCTGAAAATCTCTTAATGAAATCGCTTTTTTACTTATAATGAGCATAAAATTATGTAAGTCTTCATTGATAAATAACAAGTACGGGTAGAAGCTAGGCCAGTACCTCTGTAATACTATAGGTGATTGAGATACTGCTGAACTTAAAGAGTCTTCATCAATATGACAGTAATCTTTTTCAGTCTAACAGTAATCTTCATTAATAAGCTATGCCCAATAATTATCATTATTGCCGAACAAAACTCATAGATTTTTAAATAAACGAAGCATACGTTGGTTAGAACAGAATTAAATATCTAAACGAATAGAGGCCGGTGGAATAAAGTCATGTTTTAACAGAATTTTGTAACAGTTTTGTTACGTAATGAAATTTAAGGATTCGTCAAATGAATTGCTTTCGTACAGATGGAAAAATTTAAGTAATAAGCTTTCTAAAAATAATTAGAAAATGTTGCCCCTGTACAAGGGCAAGCGATTAAAAAGCTTTACTTTTCGAAAGACAGTTATACTGAAATTAAAGAACAGATAACTTATTTGAAAATAGACTTGAGAAAATGACTTATTGGTAAAGTATTATTATTATAGCATTGCCATGCTTTCCTTCCAGTTAGAATGAAAGAACGATTCTTTGTGTCGGAGAACTACATCCACAATATCTACCAAGACAATTAAGCTGGAATGCGAAAAATTTGAATTGGCTTAGGACGAGTGCATTTCCGAAAAAAAAAAAAAAAAAATATGCAATACAAGTGAAAAATAATTTACGAATTACAGTTCAATTTAAATGCCATTAATATTTCTGGAAAATTGCTCTTGCCAGATCCAATTCAAATTATGCCCTCTATGTTCTTTACTACTTTTATGTATATTATATGGATTTCAAGAGATCAAATTGCAGGAATAACACTTTTGACTGTTTAAACGAGTCTCTCTTCTATAAAATCAATATCTTACTCCCTAGTTAGAACCCCACAGTTCCTATTTTTGATGCATGAATCAGTTTTGAATTCATGTGTCAAAAGGATAATAAGAGGGATAACTACAAAACCATATCTAAAAATTCTAAAAAAATGGGGGAAAAAATTCCGTCATTCTTCCGAACATTTTTAACAACAAGAATTTTTAAAAGGTCTCTTAATATTCAATAGCTTGTACCTCAGAGCCCATTCGAGAAACGAGAGCAGGCATGTAAAATTTTGCTTATATTGTAGATGAGTGAGGAATGAATGAATTATTTTAATTATATGTAAACCTATAACGAATTATACCTTTTCGATTTATAATAGGAAAAAATATGCATACAAAGTTTTAATAATTGACATACATGATAAGACCATGATTAATAATGTTTTCAATGCAATAATATGAGTGCCGTAATAATTAATTTATCGCGTATTTCTAAAGAAAAGAAGAAATAATGTGAAAAGAAGGTCTAGGAAGATAAACTGTTTATAGACATGGCGCCTTTAAAGACGTCTACGATGATTCTCATAAGAATCTTCATTGAGATAATTATACGCACGAATTTATTTTAGCTTAACTTTTTTTTCAAATTCTTAGTTTTCTGAATGATAGTTAGTTCGACGGCAG
>KK117991.1:178511-189113 GCA_000611955.2 Stegodyphus mimosarum | reverse complement strand
TGCTCTTTGGATATAATTATAAAACTTCAATGTACATTTTATTACAACGGATCCTATTATATTATATTTAATTACTAAATTATAATATGTATTTTAGATTTAGATTTTTATCACATAAAAGAATTCGAGTTTCAAGTAGTATTTGTATTATCAGCGTTCTAACAGAGAATAACAAATTCTAATGTATAACTTCTTTTTCCAAATTGGAATTTAACTCAAAGCAATGAATCGCTAAGAGAGGGTACAATAAACATTCTTTTTCGAAAGTATTAGACTCTCGAGAGCACAACTGTCATGATTAATATTTTCCTTCCCCCTTTTTCCCTGCTTACGATATTAAACTAGATTGTTATTAATTGTACCATTATCTTCAAACAAAATTAGAGAACACACTTCCATTAACAAACTTTCTTTTTTTAAACCGGTGGTGTTTAATTAAAATGTTTGAGTTCTTTGCCGTTATTTTCACCTCCCCCCAGTCACTTTATATAGAAGTAATCCTGTAAGCTATTAAGAACAAATTGGCGTGTTAAATGCAGTGAGGTTTACCAAATCTTGCAAATATACCAGATAAACACTTGATTGTACCAAAATAAACGTATCATCTATTATTTATCGTTATATGTGCTTCCAAGACGAGGCGTCTAGGTAAGGATATCTCAAATCATAAATTCAGCTATAGAATTTTAAGGAGATATTTTAAGCAATTCAAGGACAAAGTAAGCAAAATGTAACCTTCGGTTAGCATAGATTTTGAATAAAACACTACCCATTTATTTGACATAAATCCTTCTTCCTCAGAAAGAAAATATATATATAAATTGTAAAGGGCAACAACAAATTTAGGGAAATCAATAAGAAGAACAATTTCTTAAAATTATACAATTATGTGTCTGATATTAAGTTTGCGATTTATATTTATAAATGCTAATTTTAATAGCGAGTTTGCCAATATTGATCTTAGTAAGTCACAGATAATAAGTTTTTAATTAGTCAGTTTTTAACTCCAAGTCCTAAAAGAAAAGAAACATAATCATTTATTTCAAATCATTGAGAATCTCGCGAACTTAAAGGAAGAAATTACACGGAAAATTTCTCTGGACTTTCAGTTTGGATTCAAAATCTCCTTAAATATGTATGTGCTAGCTTTTTGTTTAAATTCTCATCTGCGTTACAAATTTCTGTTGAACTTGACAGCAATCAACTTGTTGAGTATCTTCTTGTTTAAAGAAAGATGTACCCGATGGCAGTCAATATGAATATTTAATTTACACATAATAAAAAATATAATTAAAAATTTAAAGAATTTTTCTGAAGTACATTGATAGCTCTATCGCTATTTTTCAATATGAATTTACAGTAATGATATTAGAGTTATCTCTCGTCTAATATTAAGAGGAAAATGAACTTTAGCATTCTTTTTTCAGTCTTTTCTTTTAGGAATTCATTTCTTACACTTTCAGCTCTCTCTGATCTAAATGTTTCTATAGAATTTAGATTTTGTTGAAAGGGAAAGTGATATTATGAAGCAAAAAATTCCTTAATTCATATCAGTTATCCAGATTCAATGCTGTTTGAATGGAGTTATGAGAAGAATATTTTTTATAGTTTCAGACTGATCCCATATTGTATAGAAATGCTGAGTAAAAGATGTTCATGTGAATTCATTTCGTTCCCGCAACTAATTTACAATGCCTTATTTCTCTAGTCTAATTTGTAAAATAAGAATTGAAAAGGTCTCCTAACTGGATACTTATAAGGTCTCATTTCCTGGTACTTTAAAGAAATATAATTTTCATTCTGAAGCTGCTAACTATCATCGATTTAAAAGTTCCTTACTTCGTACGTTTCAAGAGTACTCCACGTTTCATTTCTAAAATATACCCGGAAAAAAACTGAACATTGAACTTCTGCACATCAAACTTGCAAGTCTGCGATTTAACTAGAGATTATTTATATGCTATGAAATTTTTACATACCACCCTAATCCAAAACCCAAATAAGACAGATGACAGCTCTAAACATAATATTCTTTCGGAAAACTCAGTACCCCAATTATTTTTATGTTGGGAAAGTACGTTTAAGAAGAATTACAACTCGTGGGATCCTCTAGAAACCTGGGACCTCAAAGAGTATCGAAACCTCATAGAAATTTGGGACTGTAAACCTGTACTATATAAACCTGGGTTGTAATCAAGTCCGTTTAAAGCATATTTTTATACTTCTGAAACTCGAATACCGCATCTGATGGTATGAAAATCTTTAATTAGATCCCTTAAATGTTTTGCATGTTTCTAAGTAATGATTATAATCTTCAGTTTCTCTTTCACGAAGACTTCTGAAAGTAACTTGATATTAATATACGCTTTCAATATTTACCATTTTAATTATATTGAGGTGTATTTATTAATGGCATCAATTATAAAATTCTCTTTCAAAATGAAAGGCATACATTGAACTCGAAGCTTCTGAATAGAAACTACAAAGTACATTTTGAACAGATAGCTTCTGAACAAAAAGTGTAAAACGTATTCAGAACATATAACTTCTAAACAGAAACTAGACAGCAAATTTTGAACACCCGTCTTCGGAATATAAATTAGAAAACCCGCTTTCGAAATGAAGATGTAGAAATCGTTCTTTTTCTTCTACTTTTTTCTTCATCTATCTTGAGTTCTTGCTTCGAAAACAGCTCATGGAACACATGTTAGAATTTCAATTTCAATATGTGATTTAGAAATTATTTGCATACATTTACTGTAGATATATTTATGCTGCCTTATAGGGGGAAAAAGAAGAGGAGGAAAAATGTCGCTTTTCGATTTTTTCCTAAAAGCTCTGATGCGTGAAACTGCATTTACTTCTTCCGCATATTTTTTCGTAAATTTCGTGCTCATCATTCAAACTCATTTATAGCTGGCATTCCAGCCAACCAGCAAATGGCATATACGCATATAAATAAATAAATAAATGGATAAGAAAATTAAAAGTTTTTTTTTAAAAAAAGTTCACCTTTTTTCAGGAAATCGGTAGTTTCAGGAATAAACCATAATTTCATGGTAGATACACGATTTTGATTTTCAAATTTCAAATGAAGTAAAATTAGTCTTCTAAAACCCGAAGGCTAGAATTGTTAAGTTGTATGTACGAACAACTTGAAAAGACTAATATATTTGGAAGCAGATTTATTAGTTAAATATAATTTGTTTGAAATAATTGAAGATTTCATGAAAAATTGAAATCTATTTATAAAGTTTGGAATCTTATGTAGTTTAAGACAATCATAAATTAAAAAAAAAAATCAGCACGACTTAGCCTAAGAGTCGAATAATAATTTTTTCCTGAGTAAATCGTTCTTATAAGTAGTTAAAGATACTGCTTAGAAAAATCGCAGTTCTTCCGTTCTTAAACTTACTTCTTAAATAAAAAAAAAAAAAGAGCTCGTTTATTTTTAGAATGCTGAATAATAAAACAGAAAGAAATCGCGTTAGGATTGTGTTTATTTTAGCATAAAAACGCACTTCTTTAGAGTCAATATTTATTTTCTGTAATTCGTATAAAAATACTGACTGTAAAGTATTGTATAATATTACCACTTTTATTTAAAAATTTGTACTGTCTTGAAAATGTTGAAGCTTAATAATACTTTTATCGGAGAAATTTTATTGAAAAACTTAATATGTTCGGATTTTTTAGATGCAAAAATTTGATACATAAATTTAATTTCTATAAATAATTTTTAATTATTAGGATTTCTGAATGACATTTTCTCATTAATATGCTAATACACAGATACAAAATACTCCCGTCTCAGTAGAGATATTGCATTAAAAGATAATGCCTAAAGAATGGATCACATTTCGGAACGTTTAATGTAATTTTAAAAAACATTAAGAAGTAAAATATGTAATAATAATGTGTGAACAATTTTAGAACATCAATATTTCACACATTATTTTTTTCATTCTTCAATGTAGTTAGTTTTTCATAAATTATTTGCTTGAACATTTTTAATAATTTTCGAGTCCTTGTAATTTAACCATTTTTATGCAAGTGAAACGTAATGTTCGGTTTTTTTTTTTTTTCATCTAAAATGAATTAAATATTTCTTTTAGAACATGTTTAAAAAAATTTTGATGGAAAATAAATACTTTTATACAGATAGAAATTGCATGAATTTCATGTAATTCATTCCAATTTCGACAGTGAGAGAAGAATAAATTTTTTACAAATAAAAATTTATTCACCTGTGATGATATGTTAAGATTTATAAACAAAAGAATAAAGTAGCAAATATCGGCAGTTTGAAACTAATATTGGGTGATTTGTTGAGTAGGCAAAACCATATCTTTTAATAAATCAATTAAATCTGTAATTTGTTTTTCAGATAACTATTATTATTTACCCGACCAGAAAATTTTTTAATTTATTGCTTTTTTCAAATCCATAATAATAATGATAAATGTTCATTAACTTCAAAATTTTGAAACTCAAAAATTTCAAAACTCAAAATTTTGGAAACCTGAATTTTATACGAAAGCTTTAAATTTGTATATGACTAAGATCTTAAGTACTAAATTTACTACTTTGTAAAATTCTATTTTAAATTATTTTCACTCAAATTAGATTTTGTTAGCAATACCACTTAGGTAGTTAAAAAATGTTAAATAGACTGTTGGAATAAACTTAAATACGTTAATATTTCGCTTTCAGCCGAATTGGCTTTACAGTGTAAAGGAAAGGTACTGCCAATGTCGTCTACAAAATGTGCAATCAGAGAACAAGTTATTATTCTAACTGTCCTGCTTCCAGTGACGACCCTCCTCCATAATAAATCTTGTGCAGAGAAAATACCTATTAGTGACAATTAATGATTTTCTACCATAAGAATGGCTGATTATCTTTGCTTGCAATTTGATGTTAATGATAACTATTATTATGTCTTTTAATTACAGTTTTTTCTGGTAGCCTTAATGACTTTAGACGGGATTAAATGCTAAGGATAATTTTGAGATCAAGTATACTTAGATGCTGACTATTAGTATATCGAATATGAAAATATACATTATGCAAATGGAAAGCATTGAAATTTCCTAGAAATCTACCTTTTTTCTTTTCTTATGTGAGAAATAACAGAACTACATACCGAAAATAAATTATATTCTTTTAAACATTTGAGACTTTTATAAATCCAAATGCTACTGTTATTACTATAATTATTTAAATTTTCAATTTATTTACTTATATGATCTTGATTAACAGTGACCTGAAGTCAATGACTTTATATCTAAAGTATTAAACTTCTGCACATTTATACTGATACACCTCAAATTTTAAATCCTAACTTGACGTTTTGCAACTTAACATCTGTATTCACTAGAAATCATTTAGCATATAAACAGTTGCACATTCAGAACATTATTTTGTGATACAGTATATTGTAAACGATTTTCTGCCTCATTGAGAAGCAGATTTTCTAACATTTCTGGCAGACTCTAATTTCATTTAAATAAAAAAAAATAATAATAATAATTTACTCACCAGGTAACCGGTGTGCAAGGAACCTCGGATGCCGGGCTAGCAGCCACGGGTACAAGGGGTAAGTTTCTCTTCCCAAGAAAAAGGGCGACACGTGGGGGGAGCAAGAGCCCGGCATTCCCGTGTACCCCCCAGCGTGTTCGTGCTGGTGGTGGTGCGGCGGGTAAAGCACGCTAGCCGTCCGGCTTCCGCATATAGAGTCCAAAAAGGCGGCATTTGCCGCCGCCGCCGCAAGGCTGCCGCTTCCGCTCAAACTGGAAGGCACGCCGCCGTTCGGGAAAGTTGGCACGGGGGCAACTGGAGGGTCAGCCCGCTGCCTAGGACTGGTGCTAAAAGTCCGACCATTACTGAGGTCCTCTCCTGGACTCGAACCGGACCTTGGTGGTGGTGGAGATCGACCACTGTGATGATGATCACGTTCTTTGCCCACCAGTGCTTCAATACTGAAGCCCATCTTTGGTTTAGAAGGGACAGGTACCACAGGTAGTGGTGCCAAAGGCATCATGCTGTGGAGATGAAAGTCTGAATAGGTCTTATTGTTTAATATACGAAGGAATTTTATCAGCAGATATCCTGGATAGCTCGGTATGTCGGTTGTATCATCACACGCCAAACTACTTTCTGACGATCGAAAGAAACTTATGGTTTGTTACCTGATAAAATAAAATCCAAAACAAATTGAGTTGAAAAACCACTCAGTTACTATTTATGTCTTCCACCGAAACAAACATTTTATATATGATATGGAACACGATAAGGATCAATTCAAAGAAGATCTTCAGAATTCGAAATTTCACATTCTCAACTCTTTTTGTGCTGTGATAAACGACTGCAAAACAAACAAGTAGTTTTGAAGCAATTCTACCTTAATTCCTTTGTTCTGATGAATTGCATTTCTTTACAGAACACATAGTTCTTCAGTCTCTGGTTTCATGTAAAATACCCAGATTTTGAGCAATTCTAAATTTTGAAATTATGAATACATTTTTCAGACCCGTCTTCCGTTGAGAAATTAGCAACTGTTGAAGGAATATCAAAAAAGGCCTGTTGTTTATGAGGCGGAAAATAAATAAAAACGAAAGCGATGATAATGGTGATCGAGTTCCACGCACGTGAGTGAGGGACGACTAGTGCAAACGACAGCAGACCACCCCAATTACGGGCGCCAAGCAGAAACTTCTTTTATCGCAGTAAGGCTGTTACGTATTTTTTATGTTTTTACGAGCTCAATTACCAAAAGCGTTCGCCCGATCCGCGACTGCGAGATGTTCTGCGCCAAATTTGGCGCAATGGTGGGCCGGCATTTTGATAAGCTAATTACAGAGGCTAAGAATGTTATTGGAAACGGTAATACGAGATTTCTATTGGCTAGTCAGTCCCGAGATCCATTTGTTCACAGTGAGAGATCTCATCGGTGTTTGATTGGACGATACAGAAAAGAGGCGGAGTCTATCAACCAACTGAATAGTGGCGCTACCTAGTGGATTTCTTTCCGCTGTGGTAGTTTATACAGGATGGAAAAAAAAAGTAAATTTCATTCATTACACGTATTCGTTTAACGGCGAGAGCGTTGGCTTCACAGCAATAAATCTTTCGATATCATTAAATATGTCTCGGGCGTATTTAATTAATCAAATAATAAACAGACTTTTACTTTTGATTCATAAAGTCATACAAATTTTAATTGTTAAATTAAGGAAAGAACCATAAATAATTAATTTTTTATAGATGATTAAAAAATGAATAGCGCCATGCGATTCTGAAATAAAAATTAGGAAAACTAGTTTATTTATTTATTTTTTTTTAAATAAATCTGACTAAGATTAAAAGTATGATGACTACGTAAATTAAAGAATAATGTAGCATTTTTAACAAAGTTTTTTAAAAGAAAGCAAAAAAATAAGCTTTGTGAATTGCGATGAAATTTAGTAAACATTCTTAAAAGAAACTATTCTACACCTTTTAGTTTCACACCCTAGCTTCTCACTCCAAATGAGAAACATTTTGATATCAGTGATGCATTCCTAATTATATGTAAAACCCATAATTAAAAATACTAAATAAAAAATACGCTATAAAAATATAAGTAAAATTTAGGTCATTTATATTTAATGAGCGAATATTATTTACAGTTATTAAATAAGCTATAAGTATATCTCGTCTATATACATATAAATGTATAAATTATTGTTATATTTAACAAATGTAAATAAGAAAGTATTCCTACTTGTTTTGGGCAGTACTTCGACATTTAACTTTTTCACGTTTACGTTTAATTTTTTCAATTCTTCATGGTCGCGGGACTTTTAGTGGATTATTGTTCCTATTATTATAATTTATTAAACAGAAATTATTTTGATTATTAAACAGAAATTATTTTGATTATTAAACAGAAATAAATAATTAAAATAGTTGCATCTCATATTAAAAAATTATTAATTAGTGACATTTTAATATCAGCAGTTACTCAGAATTTATCACGGATTTCAAAAGATTTATTTTTAGCATAAAACTGAATGTCGTGTTGCGTTACTTATTAAAGCGACAAACTGTTAAAAAACGTATCATGTAGAAAAGAAACCTGGACAATGATTTATTACAATTTACAGAAACGAAAGACTGACAAATTACAATTTAAAAAAATAAAACAAAAAAACAGAAGATTCACTAATAGATAAGCAGGTCAAAATACGTTTCTAGACTAGAATTTACCACAAAACAGAAGATAAAATACTTCCTTCCTTCTCCTCTTCTGCAAGTACGACTAGATTTGAGCCTAAAAAGACATTTGCTTGCATATATAAATATCAGTAAGAATCAAGATTGTTTATTTATCATATGTGTTTATCCGATGCTTTGATAAATGCCAAAAGTGGCCGAACATAAATTTTCAAGAGAACTCAAGGGTAGAAAACAGCTGAGATTTTGTCTCTCTCTCGAGAGGAAAACTCCTTTTGTAGATTTTAATATAAGGTATCATTAACTATTAGTTAGGTTTCAGTTAATTATTTAACATAACTTTGCCTGTGATAACTTTAATCATATAACAAAATTTTATTAATTATATAACAATATTCTACTATTCGTTAAAATTAAACTTTGTAATTTATTTATTTATTTATGTACTTATTTTTCTAAAGTGAGTTGATATAAATGCGTTTTCTGTTGGAAATATAACATAATGAAAGGAAATTCAACAAATTATAAGGCTCATTTACTGGAAGGGGCTCTAAAACCATATGGGGGGCTAACCTATGTGGTCGTCGTTTTGCAGCTGATGGCAATTGATAACCTATGTGTTACCACCATCGGGAACTGAAAACACAGCATGCAAAAACACTTGAAATTTTGAAATTTTCCAATAAAGGCTTGTTTATTATTCCATCATTAATTTTATTCGTACCAGTTTTCCTTAAATATATATATATATTACAGTTAAAATTTATTTCTCTGAATTAATCCCTTCGAATTTATTTTATATTTACAAATCGCAGCTGGCAAGTCTTTTTTCATATGACATCTTTCGAAATTTTTCGGATATAGTTCGCTCATTTCCTGTACCATATTGATTTTTTTTTCCAATATTTGCTTTTTATCTTAATAATTCTCACAAAACTTGTGTTGTGCAATCATAAAGTCTCACATGAACTATTCGTCTTTCCACGATATTTAAAAATCAAATTAGTTCTTTGGTGCCCAGTTTTTGAAAGACTTTCTCGCAAGACAACTCAGTATGGTTTCCTCCTGCAGATTTAACTTCAGAAGGAATTTTGGCTCTAAAAAGGGCTTTAATCCGTGGGAGCTTATTGATTTAATTTATTTTTTATTTATTAATGGTTTCATACATAATCGAGCTTATCGATTATGTATGAAACGATTAAACATTTCACACATTGTCTAGATATTTTATGGAATGCTGAATGACAAACCAGCAAATGAAGGACATCTGAGATTTGTTTCGCATAACCGCCACTACTACTAGAAGTTGTAGAAAAGAAATGTCAAAGTGACTAAGAAGAAACCACGGGACTGTTTGGTGCTGAATCGCTATGATGTGATATTTGTGCTGAATTTATTTTCCGTTGTGCAGTAGATCTTATTGATTTCTAGTCTCAGTCAACTTTATTATACTGTATACCAAGATCTACATATTTTGAATAAAAGTTTTTAATGGCAATCTTTCTTTATTTTTTCAAAGTAACATTTTGTATTTTTGAGGAATGAACGTCTTTTAAACAATAGCCTTATCATGACCTTTTTTTCATACTTTATCCAAAGAGCATTTGTCATTCTATAGAATGCCTAGATACTTTATACGATGCCGAGATAAAGTATATAATAATTCTCAAATTTTATACTTTACTTAAAAACACCAGGCATTCTATAAACTGCCTAGGTATTCTATAGAATGCCGGCGTTTCATACATTGCCGGTAACAGATATTGTGATAGATACTTTTTAAAAACACCGATTTTGTAAAGTGTATGTTATTTTTATCATAGCATCAACATATTGTCAAATGTGTTAAAATATAATTAACTATTGTAACTTTAACTGTATTGCTATTATAACTATATTTTGTAATTGTATCCATGTAATGGTCCTAAAGATATCTGCTTGGTCTATCTGTGTCATGGCTGATAAAAAAATTGCCTAGCTAAATAAATATTATTATTTAATGATAACTGAAATATTATTAGTTCAAAGAGGCAATTTGCCCAGAAGGATTATTAATTTCATTTTGGCATTCTGCTATAAACTTTGATTCACTTTTCAAATTGTAGCCACCAAATATTAAAGCTCTGTATTATATTTAAAGAAATTGAATATTGAAAAATCTGCATAAATATATGTGTTTCTCGCACTGTAATAAAACGACGGTACCTAGAGCCATCCAATTTTGAATAACGTAATTCTCCAACGAATATGAGCATCTGGAAACCTTAATTCGGAATTTTATTTATTATCTATTTCATATTTTGCCAGATATTAAAGAATTTTTGGTTAACAAACGCAACGATTTCAAAGCGAGGAATGACAACACTGTACAAAAAAAAAAAAAAA
>KK117991.1:154025-178202 GCA_000611955.2 Stegodyphus mimosarum | reverse complement strand
AAAAAAAAAAAAAAAAAAAATTCCGGCCTGCGAGATTGTGTATCGGAAGTTCTAAAGATATGCTCATTTTAAAATTATTTTGTGACAGTGCTGTTGAACTGAATTTTATGGTTCAAGTGCGAAGAATATGATATTTAATAAATAAAGGTAACACACAAAACGTTAAAAAAAGTCTCTTTGGGCGTAATGTAAAATTTGAAAACTTTCAGATTTTAGACTTTTTATTATTATTATTTTAGAAGCTTTTATTTAGCTCACTCTTGGTGCTTGTTAATTGATTATTATTATTTAAGGATTAATAAACTAAATAAACAGTGTTACGAATTATATATTTAGGTAGCTTATTTTAGAAGAATTATAATTAAAATTGATATATTTCTCCGTGCAATGTAGCGCGAGACAAATTTTAAGAGAAAGCTATGCCGGAAAAAGTAAAAATACAGGAGTACCTGGCATTTAACGTAAATGGATATCTCGGTAATTTGTATTCAAATTGAATAAATGTAATTGACTACTATGTTAGCTGTAACCGTAATTCCATCCTCTTATTGCTTTTCAGTAATTTTGAGAAACAGAAAGTGCTAGAAATATCTCGCGACCGGTTAAAAGCTATAAAAGGCCGGAGAGAGAGTTGTTTAGCTAGTTGCTTAGTTACTGTTGTTGCGATTTGTAGTTCCTCGTGAACTGAGATAAATCCGAGTTAGCTTTCTCTTTAAATACTTTTTGCATTGCGTTCTATTCTAACGTTTTGGTAGTTTGAAGCATAACTACTGATTATATCGAGTGATATTGTGAACACTTGTACGAATATGTTTGAGGAAAATTCCAGAGTTTTGATATATTTCTTTTGATAAGAATAAATTTTATTAACCTATTACCGGACTTGTGCATTCAATCGATTAGGAACCCGTAAGCAGGCAACAATATTATTATTTAATGACTAAGTACCGCGACTGTGTAACAGAAACAATAATACACATAAAACACATCGGTGGACCAATTATATAATCACGTCAATTAATTGTTGCTTCTGTGAAAATATTAATATATTCTACGGTGTCTCTATAGTGCCTCATGCCATTTTTGCTTCTATGACTGCTTAAGGCGACTGGCAGCACCGCTTGGGAACCTCTAATATAGACAATAATATGGAGATGGAAAAGTTAACCTGAAGTTTTTCGGTAGATATGCGTTATGCATGAGTATGGAATTAAAAATGCTGAGATTTGCACTATTTTGGGTAAATGTCACACAAATGGAAGGGTAGTTCTCCATTTCTGGAATTTTTACTACATTCAAACATAGGAATCATTCATCAAGTAGTTCCTGCATATTAAAACGCTATAAAAACCGATGCCAACACAATTTTAATGATAGTTCTTTATTTTTGAAATTTTTTCTATAGCCAAGCACGGGAATCATTTATCAGGTAAGGCATTAGATAGATTCTGTGTACTAGAATACTATAAAGCAGGAAAGATAGTTCTCCATTTCTGCAATTTTTATTATAGCCAAACACTAGAATCGTTTATCAGATAAATCGCCATTTGTCTGTGTTTGAATGCTATTTGGAAGGGGAAGAAAGGACGCAAAAAAAAAAAAAAAAAACTACCAGTAACTGTAAAACAAAAACTATTGTACTATTCTCTGAGTGTACTTAAAAAACCGTACTCCCTAAAAATATTAAACGAATAACGTAAGCATGGTTTATACTACCTATACCTTTTATAGAAAGTATACATTAACGGATTCATTTTAAGTAAGTGCTTGACGCACAAAAGCTGTTTAAACGAAAATGAATCACGAGAGAAATGATTGCTTTGTATGCGCATAAATTTTATGTCAAGTCCGTTTACGTCAGAACAAACAGCAGGGATCAAAAACTGATTTTTCGGCGAAAACGTAGTGAAACAAAGTTTTTTCTCACAAAGTTTAATTTTCTTGAAATTAGCAAATACGTCTCTCATATTATAATTTGCGTTCATGGGTGTATCAGTATTAATGCCATGAAACCGATGCGGAATATTATCATATGGAATACAGACGTGCATAATGTATACGTCCTCATTCATGTGTTGTTTTGAAAACTATGCTGGTGTTAAACCGTAACTTAAAATATATTAAAGTAATTTATTACAAACTCTTTAACATTTCCTTTAAATGAAACACAATTATTTAGTTACTTTATAACGAACTTCAGTAACTATACTATCAAAATCTGTACGCGTCAGTCCGCTTGTTTGTTTGTTTGTTTGTGGCATCATCTCCTCCGGAACGGCAGGGAGTTGAGTTTCGGCAGAGGTATCTCCGGATTCGAAAAATTCGTAGGAAAGCCATTACGACCATTCTCATCTTCGTACGACTTTAATCAGGCGAGATATTAATTTAAAACTCTGAAAATGCTAATTTTCGCCCTCATTTTCCTGCGTGGCAACAATCTCGCTCCCTGGAGATAAAAATCTGCTTTATTTCGAGAAATGTTGCCACTGCTCGCTTTCAAATCATAGAGACTGTTAATCAAAACTTTGTAAGTTTTACAAACTTAACTTTAAAAACAGCATTGCAGAAACATTAAGCATATTATTATTATAAAAAATTTTTTAAAAATCTGAAAGGATTCAGATTTTAATTACGTCCAAAGGGGCGTTTATTTAACATTTTGTGTGTTACCTTTATTTATTAAATACCATGTTCTTCGTACTTAAACCATAAAATTCAATTCAACAACAATATCGCAAAATAATTTTAAATTGAGCATATCTTTAGAAATTTAGGTACACACTCTCACGCGCTGGAAATAAAAATGTTTTTTTGTACAACGTTGGTATTGCTGGCTTTGAAATCTTTGAGTTTGCTGATGAAAAATTCGTTAAAGTTTTAAAGAATATTGCTACGAATTTCACATTTATTTGGCTATTTATTTAGAATTGTAATTAAAATTCCTTTTTATTTTCCCGTGCAACGCAGACGATTTTTGAAGAGGCTACGTAAAAAAAATAAAAATAAAAATAAAAATAAAAAAAAAAAAAATAAAATAAAATAAACAGTAAATTGAAAAGTTAAACGACGCAAAATGCCAAGACGAAAGTAATAGATCTTCGGGATTCAAATTCCTTTGGACTAATAAGGTCATACTCTGAAGTTGAAGAAAGCACACGATTGCATGTGACGTCAATGTACGTCGAAAATTCTTCGTTAATGTCATCATTTTAAATAAATAGCTGTTGTTAGCAACTTTTTTGTTTCAGGTTAATATAATTGATACGATATGTTATTGCCAAGTTAGTTCTTTTATTGATATTGAAAAAAGTCGTCGTATTACTTTAAATTTAAATCATGGAGTCGTACGTGTTAACTTGAAATGTCAAAAGTTTTTGTTTCGTGATTTAGCAACAAAAAAATTATTTACGAATTGGTTTGTTGCTTGGAAAAAATGAACGTAAATTTTGTTCATATTGAAATTTTTGATACATTTTTCAGGGGTACATAGGACTTGTAAATTTTGATTAGGCTGCAAGCCCGCTCATCTGGTGGGTTTGCCGGTTAATTTAATTATATTTTTTTTTTCAGAATATCTTCAACATTTAAAGAGCATATGCAAGCACTTTTTATTTTGTACATCATTTTACGAAATTGAAGATTACACGTGACTTCAACCTATATTTGGGCTAGTATAGTAATTTCGTCTGAATTAATTAATATAAAACGTAAAAAGCACAAAATTCTTGTATAATACATTTATTCAACCAATGCATGCCCATGACAGTACAAATACAATGCAAATAATTTTAATTCAAACTTATAAATACAACAGTATCCGCTGCAGGTTCATTGTATTAATAAATATTCATACAATTTTTTCTCATATTTATAAGTTTTATACTTATATATGGCTTGACTTTTAGTATGTTAAAATTTAGTATAACATAACTGAGCTTCAATCTTTTTTTTTTTTTTTAACATATAATGGTGTTTATAATACTCATCTGTGAGTTTTCTTAGTTTATTTTTTTAATTTATAAAAAAGATTAACGTTTTCGAAACTTTCAAGGTTTCAAGTTTTTGAAGGTTTTTATCTTTATGTAAATTCTGTTTTTAGATCTTTTTGCATTTCAGTTTGGTTTGATTATGGAGTTACTTTAACTACTTGTTTTAAACTAGTAGGATTCCTAAAGGGCATCCTGGTAATTCTTGTCATCATGAGGTTGTGAGAAATTTTAATTCGCATTTATGTACAAATAATTACCAGCTGTTTGAGTCGCATAATCAGAGGAAGAACGAAACGTGTGTTTGGCATTATCAGGATTTAATGGTTTGATTACTAAGCCCTTGAAAAGTTTTATTTGAAGCAATAAACAGAAGGGGATCAATAGTTTTTATTTGTTTCTCCCATAAATATATTTTTTCAAACTTTATTACCCTGTAAAATCATTAGGATTTCTAAAGCAGGTTATGTGAAAAATGAGCAATGCCCTCGCCGGGACTCGAACCTGGACCTCTCCAATACGCGCCGAGTGTGCTACCATTACACTACGAAGGCATGTTGGAAAGGAGGGAGAAAATACCTTATATACTTCCCCTTTTAAAGGACGACTGGGATAAGGGGACCCAATCATCAAATCCGGGTGGTAACGAATTATTGTCACCATCTTTTAGTTCGTGCGCCACTGTAGAATCATTTAGAATTTTATTTTAGTTATTTATTTTTTTTTAATGTCAGGGAACTGAAGAAATCCTTAATTGCTCTCACCAGAACTCGAACTTGGACCTCTCGAATACGCGCCGAGTGCCTTAACGTTACACGATGAAGCAGAAAGAGAAGAGGAAAAAAAAAAAAAATTCTCCTGATTTTACATTTCACTACTAATTCACGACAGACAAAATTAATACCTTAATTAATCAAAATTAATACCTAATGCCTAAAATTATTAATACCTAAAATTACCTAAAATACCTATTAATACCTAAAATTAATACCTTAACCAAAATTAATACCTATGAGAGAATAATTTTTTTAATAAAAGATATCTTTGTATATATCCTTCTGTCTGTTTTTTAAAGTATCCTATTATTAAATGCATTTTAATTTCCCGTTTTATTTAATATGCAAATAAAGATAAATTTTAAGGGGTTTGATTATATAATTAATATGCCTATTTAAGAAGTTACTGAAATAGCTTCCTATCACAAATAGAATTTTCTTGATTAAAAGTGTAATCTAAAACTGCAGATATGTATTTGGTACATAAATGGTGCATTTCGAACCGCAAATATGTATTTGGTAATATTCTTTATAAAACTACTATATTTTTAGCAAAAAAATTTCCTGGAAAATGAAATATAGGGCTTTAGACTTGAAAGCAATTTTTGCAAGCTAAAGAACATCTCTGTTTAATTTCTCCGAAATATATTAATTTCGTTTAAAAATAATTAAAAAAAATCTATATGTAAATGTGAGAAAAGGTTTCCTTCATATATTAGTGGAATTCAAATTTAAAAAAAAAGGCTGCCTCTAAATTAGTTTTGCAGCATTCCTAAAATTAATTTTTTTCTTAATATTCTAAAATCTTAATCAACATTTTTTAATTAAATTAGAGTAAAAACTCTTTTTAGGCAAACACATTTTTTCCCTTCAATAAAAGTCATACAGTCAATTTTTATTAATCCTTTTAAAAGTAACTTTTTTTATAAACGTTTAAATGAATGCGGTATGGTGCACTTGCTTAATTAAAATTAACTTTTTAAGCGCAAACCTTAAAAAATGAATATTTTTTTAGCTTCCTTTATTAACGTAAGGGTTAACAGATTATAAACTATACACATATATGCTGTTACCTATTTCGTGCGATGAGCTAAAAATGCAGGATAAATATCTAATTAAAAAACACGCGAAACCCATTTTTTGCTGAAACATTTAATGAGAATCTGAGCCCTATCAAATACATTTTAAGGTAAGCGAGAATATATAGAAATGAAAAAAAATATTTCCTCTTTTTTAATCTTTTTTAAGCCCCAAGAAAAACAAACACGATAGGGGTCTTTAAAACACTTCTATTATATTCTGGTTCAATGTTTAATTTTAAAATGCACCGCTACCGTAAATGGGAAAATTTACCCCCCGTGGTACTCTGCTCGCCTTAAGCAGATTACACTGCAGTAATGAGACCTTATTTGAACTAAAGGTATTTTTATACATATGAGGGCATATATATACATATTGTTTTTACCTCACGTATCTTTTTATCCCAGATTGAATCGAAGCAAAAAATATTAAGTGAAATGAGATCTTGAAATTTTACAGGAATAAATTAAAAACTTTTTTTAACAGAATAACTGTACAAAATTGTTATTTATAACTCATACTTTATAAGTTAAAAGAAATATTAATATAACTGATTTTGCAAACACTTATAATTTAATTAAATTAATTGCTGTCGCAAGCTAAAATATAATTTTAAATCTGTTACAAGTTTATTAAGTAGAACTTAGTAGATATAGGTATTATTATGCTAAAATTTCTTTAAATGTGAAGCACATAGATTTTCTCTAAATGTAAAGCAAACATACTGAGCTGAACCCATGAACTTTATTTATGAACTGTGGACTGAAAGATCTGAGCTCAGTGCAGTCTTATCTGTAACAAATATCCTCATATAACAAGAATCAGACTCCCAGTATTATATTAGCAAAACCCAATCCCATATATTTAACTACTTACATAAAAATACAAAAATCGCAGTTTATCCATCTCCAAAATATCAACTTTATTGTATTATCGTAATCCAATATTGTAATGAGTATACTCAACAGTTTGTGTAACCTTGCCTAATTTTATGTTATAATCCTCTTTATGTTTAAATGTAATAACTGCGATCTGTAACTGCAGTGTTACTTAGGAAAAAGAGTATACAGTCAATTCCAGTTTTCCATACTCTACCTGGTTAGTGTATTGGGGCAATAACTGTTCGATTCTGTCACAAAGTCTGTTACCCAAATATGGAGCAGAATATTCGACTACGTAAAAAAAATTACATGTAATGTTATATAAATCAAGCTAAATATTTATCTATTACGTAAAAATTTGCTTAAAATAAAAATATAAGCAAAGCATATTCATCTTATACGATAGACCTTAGTTATTACAATAAAATTCATATACTATTTACGTATGGTGAATTTTATCTATATTTGATTCAGTACTGCGAAATAAGTTGCTTTGAAATTTTAAATCGATTTTAATTACTTTGTAAGTTTAACGAATACAGAAAATTCTTAATTGTAAGAGTTCCAGCTTTTCTGCGAGTTAATCCAAGGTAAGCCTAAGGGAGAGGGATGCTTTGCGGAGGACTTTCTAAGGAAAACTGGCTTGTATACACGTTACACTTGGAGAAAACACAGGAACACAAATGCAAACAGCCCGTTCACTGGGATTTGAGCCTCGGACCGAACTACCAGTGTTCCGCGATTTCACCGCTCGACCAATGTTGGGCCAGATCCAACTAGTTTCCTTACTTTAATAATAAACCAAATGTACCTTTTTTATTAAACTAATTTAATCAACTATTTCTGCCCACCTAGTCTAGACTTCGGATCCAGTAGAAAATTTGCAATGAAGTGTAGTAGTTATTACAATTCAGTGTGTAATTGTCTTTAATATGAACTACACTCACGTTTGTGAAAATTGCAACACCATGAAGGACTTACGCGAGTGAGCTGAAATTTTCAGGAAATGCAAAGTAGCGCATGATATGCAAATGATTAGAATTGCAAATCCGTAGCGCATGCGTATGCTGAGCAGCGCCCTCTGAACGGCTGATGGATCCGAATAAATAGACGGCTGTAGCGAGGCGTGTATGGTTATCGGTGGTTATCTGCTAGTGGTAAACGTTAACTCAATCTGTACTTATGCCTCGTCGACGAAAGAGAGCGAGATTTGAACAACTTACAGAGTTTGAACGAGGGAGAATCATCGGCCTTCGTGAAGCTGGATTGTCGTATCGTGCAGTAGCCTCTCGTGTGCAGCGTAACAGCAGCACAGTGATGCGCGTTTGGAAGCAGTGGACGGACGAGTGTCGGACAACTCGGAAATCCGGGAGTGGACCCCGAAATGTGACGTCAGCTCGCGATGATAGACACCTGGTCCGCATGGCGCGGACGGACCGTACAGCTTCCTCTAGACAATTGGCAGCACTGTGGTCAATAGCTACAGGTGTTTCATTGTGTGCTTCATCAATTCGTAGACGTCTGCTGCAGTGTGGACTGCGCGCACGGACTCCTTTATACAGGATCCCCCTAACGCACGACCATCGCCGCCTGCGGCTACAATGGGCCAATCAGCATAGAGACTGGCGTGCTGATTGGCAGCATGTCGTGTTTTCTGACGAATCCCGCTTTAATTTGTGGTACCATGATGGCCGCATTCGTGTCAGACGCTATGCCGGTGAACGCCACCTTCCGGAGTGCATTATCGAACGCCACAGTGGACGAACACCCGGAGTTATGGTCTGGGGCGCCATAGCATATCATAGACGATCTCAATTGCTACGAATTGTGGGCAATCTGAACAGCAACCGGTATATCCGTGAAGTTCTACAGCCCGAAGCTGTTCCCTTCCTTCAAAGCTTGCCAGGCGCTGTATTTCAACAGGACAATGCCCGCCCTCATACTGCTCGGATTGTTAAATCCTTCTTTGCAGCGCAGCAGGTACAGCTTCTTCCTTGGCCTGCGTGTTCCCCGGATATGTCGCCAATTGAACATGTGTGGGATGTCATTGGTCGGCGTCTTGCTCGTGATCCTCGTCCTGTTGCGTCTGCAGACGAACTTTGGGTACGCGTACAAACGATATGGAATGCTCTTCCTCAGTCAGACATTCAAACTTTGTTTGACTCCATGCCACGTCGTGTAGCAGCACTTATTGCGGCGCGTGGTGGCCACACAAAATACTGATTCTGATCTCTTGTTCTTGTTTGTTTGCTTTGAACATTTAATCATTTATTTGTACCACTACCACTCAACTGTGTATTAAATTGCATTCAATTATGACGATTCCTTCTTGGTGTTGCAATTTTCACAAACGTGAGTGTATTTTTAATAATGCTGATGGCGAAAATGACCAGAATGAAGAAAAACATTTCAAAGCATTTTATTTTGAAATGAATAAAAGCATCTTGTTGTTTAACATTCATATACCGAGAATGAAATATATAGATGAGCTAATTTCTTTTCTTCACAGCCTTTTAATTATATTTATATTATTTGCAGTGTGTTGTTCTATTCTTTAGTATAAACTAGCATTACGAGGGTCACTCTGAAATTATTTAGATGCGCATAGACGTTTTAAAGCCATACTTAAAGAAATTTTAGAAGTGTTCAAAGTAGTCTCCTCCAGCACCAATGCACTTCTGTAGGTGAAGAATGAAAAGACTTCCATGTTATGTTCCTTTTTAGATTAAAAATATCCGAAAGCCACACATAGCTAGGTCACGTGAATAAGGTGGATGTTCTATCACTTTAATGTGTTTTTGTTCAAGAAACTCAACTGCCAATCTTGCTGAATTAGAAGATGTATTGCCGTGGTGCAGCATGAGTCTTCTAACAGTCACTTCTGAAAAGTTTCTGGAAGACACTTTGTGTTGTGCCATTTAGATATGACTGTTTTCTATCTTTGAGTTCCTTGATGAGTTTTGTGCTTCTGAAGAAAACGACATACGTAACTTTTTTCATGCCACGTTGTCTTTTCACCATCGTAGGCTTGGAATCATCTTCAAAGACACATACTTTAGTTTCTTGACGTGTTGGAACGTCAGAAAATGGTATGCATGCTTTCATCACCAGTTACGAATTTAGAAATGATACAGTGGCTACCATCTTTAAATAATTTAAGGGTTTCTTTACTGATTCTGATACGCTCTTCTCAGTTAAATGATGGGTTACCCAACGGCAAACTAGTTTTTTGATGTACAGTTTCTTTATTAGTAATTTTATGTATGCCGGCGGATCCAATGCTAAGTTCCTTCTATATCATTCAGTAGGTACAACGATTATCATCGATTTACGTTTTCCCTATGGCAGACACAGTGTTCGGGATTACTGCTGACAACAGCCTTCCAGAGTTCTTCATCCTGAAGAAAGTTGCGATCTCTATGAAACTCTGTACACCATCTGAATACACTAGCACGAGATGGACCTCCATTTCCAAATGCTGACTGTAGACTTTGAACACATTCTTCTTGAATTAATCCCACTTAAGTCATAGAAAATCATAGCACGGTAATGTTCTCGCATCAGCTTCATTTTTCCTTCTGCCTAATATTTATTCTGTTCTAAATTCGCAGAATTGGGCAATAAAACATCGTCCACTGGGCAAAAATACAGTTTATATTTTCAAATCTCTGTTATTTTTCCCCCCACTTATCATCTGCGAGTATCTAAAAAATTTCAGAACTTCGTATTAATTTAGGTCAAATATCGCTGCACCCCAAATGCATGTAAAGTCTCCATATTACGTACCATATGGCGTTAGAAATAGCTTTTGTAAGTTTAAAAAAACCTGATATAGATACCGTGACTTCCTTGTCTCGCAATTTAAATTTATTTCATTGAATTACTCTAGCTTAATCAATTGACATAAAAACTACAAATTTTGAAATTAAATATCCCGATAAAAGTTCTTATAACTTTATATTTTCATGAAAAGTGTAAAATTTTCCCAAATAAAAGTATAGGAACCGAGAGTTCGTATTATAAGTTCGATTTCGTTAATTATCCAAAATTAAATTTTTTAAATTTGAAGTTGCCGAAACATAAATATTTTCAACTATTACTAAGATTCTTTTTGTACATATATATATAAGATCATGAATATTAACGGGGCATAGGCAAACCTACCGGCTATGTCCTTGATGCGTCTTCATGCCTTTCCTCATATACTAAACTCTCTCTTGCTTCGCTAATACTTTTCTGCCACCCTGCTCTCCGGATCTTTCTTTTGAAGGGGGCGGAATGTGTAAGATATAATAAAATACGACAGCTGCTTTGAAAAATATTTGGCGACCTCAAAATTAACATTCTAAATTTGGTACTCCTTCCCTAAATTCATCTGTTCTCGCCTAAATTCGAGATCTTTCTATAGTTATGTAACGCTACTTGAAAAGGGCAACTAAAACTAAAACTAACCAATTATAGTTTAGCTGTATTTGTACGCCAAACTTGCTATAAATGCCGCTGGCGATTAATTACGTCATTCTTCTTCTGCTGCATTCCTTTCCCTAGCTTCCGCCTTGCGGCATCTCTATTTTTGCTATGCTCCTCTTTGTTCTTGTTCTGTGATGATATAACGTGCATATGAGAAATTATCGCAATTGCTATGATTAAAGAGTATATTCCCTACAAGGAAATATTCTAATGTGCTTAGAAATCTGCAAATAAAGGTGATAATTGGCTGAATTTAGTTTGGTATCAACTCAGTTATCGCAACTGTGCTTCGAAAATATTACATATATATATATATATATATACACTTTTGGTACTGCCTATTGCAATGAGAAAGGGAAGTGTACAACTAGATGTTATAGCAGTCCCATATACACAATTTCAACGTTCTACGGTTAATCGTTTTTGAGTTGTTCGAGATACGTACATTAGTACGTACAGACGTCACGAAAAAAATACATTTTTAATCCATTTGATAATCCATTTTGCAAAAAAGAGTCCTTTATTCTGTCCGTACGTACGGACTTTCTGTAAAATAAATAAATAAATAAATAAAATACAATAAAATAAAAAAAATAAAAGTCTAAATGGATTCGAGAGCAGTCAAAATGGATAATTCCAATGATTACGGTACTTCCTATACTTCGTTCAAGGAAGTAAAAATTCAAGTGTTTATAAAACGTATTAATTAGCTGCATGAAGAATTAAATTCATTTTATTTAAATCTGTCAGACACGTTATCAAAAAGTAAAATATAATATCGAAGAACTGCACTTATTCCTTTTAAATCGGTTAGCTTGTTAATCTGTAACCAATAGATTAAATGTAAAAGGTAAATTAAACATTTTACATCAGTGCTCCTCAAACTTTCTATACTTGCGACCCAATTTTGAATCATTATTTTCGTCGCCCCCCCCAGTACAATAACAATGTATTGAATGCAATAATAATATATTTTGACTCTAAAGCTACAATACGACCTTAGTTATAAACCGTGCAAATTATTAAGATAAGTATTAAATTTTATATATGTTACTTTTAAGTAAATAAATACTTTAAGTAAGTTATTTTTAAGTAATAAATGCTTTAAGTAAGTTACTTTTAAGTAATAGGATAAGTATTATGTCACTTTTCCTTTCTAATTTTTAAATTGGAACAGATTGCAAAATAAATTTTAATTAAATTAAATATTTATTTCCTCGATCATCCATTTCTAAACGTACAAATGTCATTAGAAAATAGTGCAGTCTCTGTTGCTCTCTATTCATCATATTCTGCTGCTCATCACATTCGGCATTCTCTCGGCTATCTAGGCAACCTATCGAACGTCTCTGCAAAACGTGTAAAAATGCTGCACCTAGTGCAATTCCAGACAGTCGCGGTCGAGTCGATCCTTTTAATGATGCTGAATCTATCTTGAATCTGCACTTTGTAATTTGGGCGTTAATTGCAATTCACGATATTACAAAAAGGCAATAGATTTAAACAGAATCATGAATAAATTTTTAAGTCGTAAGTGAACATTAGATGATAATAAAGCATCAACAAGTGCACAGACGAGGGTGGATCGGAAAATTAAATCAAAAAGATATTCTCAAGAATACTTAAATTTCGGGTTTACCACTACTGAAGTAAATGAAGAAGAAATGCCTCTGTGTGTTATTTGCTCTAAAATATTGGCAGCATTTTTGAATTAAAATTAAAATCGTATGAAAAGAAAAAATTATTTTTTAAAAAACTTTGTCCGTAGTAAGTTATATAAAAATGAAGAATTCTAGAATCCCCCAAAATGAAGAATCTTCTCTGTACTTTGTAAAGACATGGGTGCAGTACATTCATCGCTGCTGTTTTATTGCGAGGCAAGATGGTCATTGGAATGTGAGAAATTTTATAACGTGTTTATGAATCAGGAGAAGAAATTGACGCTTTTCTAGAAGAGGAAAACCGACATAAAACAGAAGTTTCCAGATGGTTTATTTGTGATGAAATTGAGCTACTTGGTGTATATATTTGAGAAATTAAATACATTGTCTTCAATTCCAAGCAGCAAATACAGATATGTTGAAGACGAGTGATAAAATTAATGTTTTTTTGCAGAAAACTGGAATTACGGAGCAGAAATTTAAAGCAAAAAACTTAGAAATGTACGAAAATGTGAATAAACTTACAAGGTTGAAGAACAATATCTGAAAGTTGTTTTTGAAACCACTGAAAACCATTTAGCCATGGTGGCAAAGAATTTTAAAAAGTATTTTCTTGCTACCGACAGCTTGATAGCAAGTTGCAAGTGGGTTAGAGATTCATTTCAAAATACTCCAGAAGGGTTCTCAATTGCCGAAGAAAAACTCTTCATGGATTTCACGTCAAGTGGCGAAATCAAAAGGCAATTTAGTAATAAAGCAGTCTTCGAATTTTCGGCAGGGGGTGGATGATGAATTTTCTCCACTGAAAACGAAAACATTTCGTGTACTATTACCATTTCCAACATCCTACCTTTGTGGAACCGGATCTTCCGTGGTAGCTGGTCTCAAGACAAAATATAGATAGATCTCAGTTAAACATCAGAAAAGAACTTAAGGAGTATCAATTTCTAATATTAAACCTTTCTTTTCAATAACTTTGCTCTGCAAGACAAGCTTATGGGAATCACTAGTAATTATTAAACTTGTTCTTAATTTAATATTGTTAAATTAATTATCAAATACATTGCCCAGTACTGATACATTTATAAAGTACACTACAAAAAAAAATAAAAAAAAATAAATAAAAATAAAAAAGGGACAGTTCTCTATCTCCCGTTTTACTGGGCCGATTGACGAAATTCAAATTGCGTTTTTCATGTTTCGAAAGCGCGACTTAAGATATGTATTAGATTTATGTATAACATTGTTCTAATATAGGTATTTTGACGCAAAATCGGACTTTTTCTGAATGAAATATATATATCCTAAGCCGCGCTTTCGAGACATGGAAAACGCAATTTGAATTTCGCCAATCGGCCCAGTAGAACGGGAGATATAGAACTGCCCCCCTCTTTTTTTTTGCGCAGTGTACATTGTATCAGTGTAAATGTGTATTTGATTTTTTATTATGTCAGAATGTATTTTGATTTGCTTCCTTTCAGTAAATTAATAATTTTTTAAATAATCTTCTATTTTCGACTTCTCGATGTGCTCGAGCTTCCCCCCATGTAGGGTTATCACGCCCCCCCCCCAAAGGAGGAGCACCCCACAGTTAGAGAATCGCTGTCTTACATTGATCTAAACTGCAACACACTGGCGCATGGAAGATAAAAATATTTTATTTCGGGAAGAGGCAACATATTTCTTTTAAACCGTCAATTCTGTCGATCAAAAAATCACTAATCCCGTCCAAAACATAAACTAAATAAATTTTAAAAATTAGAAATTCAAAATTCGGGCTTAGAGTTGCTCATGTCCGGGTGCAGAACTGTATTTAAAATTTGTTGGCTGTAAGTACCCTTGCCTTTCCACGATCCGATGGAAGAGAAATACGAATATACGAATTCTTTATTTTTCAGAGAAAACATATTTAGTTTTTGTTTTATGTGAAATAATTAATTAATTAATAACAACAGTTCATCTAATACTGCTTCATAAAAACTGCATTTATATTGACAAATAATAATAACAGATGAAAAGAAAATTCGTTATCTCATAATGTGCTCTAAGCCGTCTTAATTGCTAAATAAGGTTATTTTTGCAAAAAAAATTGTGCGCCTCTGAAATTGCAATCAAGTTTATCAACGTAATTAAAAGAAATATGACACTTAGCTGTCTTCGCTTCGCATTGATTCCATTTTGCATAATCACATTCCTCAGAATCCAAAGAAAGTAAAAAGTCCAAAAATAACAATAATTCCTCCGACCAACAAAGACGATCCAAAAAACAATAAAATTTAATAACCACCTAATTCCGAGCTCTTTTATTTGATTGGATGGCAGAACGCCAGTTGTTCGCTTCTCCCCTTTTCCCTGTAACCCTCCCCAAAACCCGTTTGTCGTCACTTTCGTCTGCGAAAAAGCAATTTTCCCGCGTCGCTTCTTAATTAAACCTTAAGCGCAGAGGCTTTACCAGTTAATGACAGCTCCAAGCGGTGGCGCTATGTCGGCGTTGCCAACTGGCTGTAATTAAAGTTGAGCTAATTAAACAACCTCCGTGCAAGCTCTTTTAACTTAAGCCAAACATCTGAGAGCGGAGGTGTGTTTTCCCTCGCTTTGTGCTGTTTGCTCAGTAATGGGCCAGGATTACAGGCAATTACAGACATAATTACTCCCCACCTTAGGGTGGCGATTAGGCGCGCATAAAGCATTTTATCTTGCTCTCTGCGGACGCTATTTAAAAATTTCTCATGCACATATTTTGTTTCGTGATTATTTTCATACTGAAAGGGAAAGATATTTTTTCACCAAACTAATATTTTTTAAACATATGCAACCACATAATAGCATTTTAAATATAAGCCGTTTAGAAAAATAAAGCAAAATGAGAACTGATTGTGACCCCTTTTCTTTCTTTCTTCCTTCTTTTTTTTTTTTTTTTTCCCTTTTGCACCTAATCAGGGATAAATTTAAGTAAAATTTCGTAAAGCTAATATAGAAAGTATGCCAAATACGGAAAAATTTTCAAAAATATGATTAAAAAAAGAATGTTTGCTCTCAAAGTAATTATATTGCGTTAAATAATTAATTTGAATATTTTAACTCAAGTTAAGTTGCAAATTACTAGAAAAGAAATCTTATCTTTAAAATGGATTATAATAAGAGATAAAAAGAACGGTGTAACGAACGCTAGCAAAACAGCCCCCTGTATTGCAGCGCCACCTTATCGGACACTTCAAAAAACACCTAAACCCGAAATAGTTAGTTCGAGTTTCGGCAGAGGACTGTAAACATGTATTTCTTTAGTTTGAGTAATATTTCTTTGTATTTGTTCTTGTTAGTTTTGTGTGTAACTTCTTTTATGTAGTGTTTGTGTGAAATTAAATTCTTTTGTTAAATGTTAAAGTTTGTCTGGGTTAAATTTTACCAGTTTTGTTTACAGCTAGCCATGGTCACAACGCTACAACGGTGGAAAAATTGAAGGAAGCCTTTCTTAAGTAACTTGTACTCACAAAATGACAAAACGTTTTCTGAAAATGCTTAAAATACAAAATAATTTTAATTAAATTTAATCAACCTAACTGCAGCTAATAAGCAGCTTGAAGAAAAGTTTGTCAAAATAAACTGCGCACGCGCGTGACCCAAGAATTGATTTATGTGAAGTTACCCTCACTTTCCTTCTTTTTCTTTATTATTAGTATTACGGTACGGCATACGGTGGCTGTATGCTTTTCCGACTACAAAATATTCACTACAAAAAATTAAGAACGGTGAAAATAATATATAGCACATAATACACAGTTATAAAAAATTATGCGGAATACAACAATTAAGCTAACAAATATTTAAAAATATTGATTATAAAATCCTAACATGTCAAACTTAAATAACATCTGATAACAGTAGTTCTTCGAAAAAATGTTTAATGCTTGTCAATTTCTCTGTAGGATAGAATTCGATTATAAAGCCAAAAACTCTATCAAACTCGAGGTTTTTTTAAATTAAAAAAAAATTAAATAACAAATCTTATCAAAACTGTTATCTCATGTAAAAATGCTTAATATAAATACAACCTTTACTTTATACTACTAAATACAACCAATTACTTTAGAAAGTTCTTCACAAAGACTTCTTCTCCTAGTGTGGATAGCCTTAGTGTGGTTTGCCATAATCAAATAATCTAATCTAAAATGTTCAGTTTGTCTATCTTCTTCAAGACTGACAAGCATTGTCTCCGGTCAGTCTGACTGGCAAAAGATATTGTTAGCCATCTTAATTTTTGAAGAACCCAAGTCGAGATATTAGCTTTAGATTAAATGGATAGAAACTCTTATAAAAAATGTCTCAATTTATGCAACTTTTACCAGAAGCAGCAAGAGTCTGATCATTTGTTTACCTTCCCCTATTGTTGTGAGGGTCACTTCTTATCTGAGATTTTCTGATATCAACAGAATTCTGAAGAAGTGGAGTTGTTCATAAACTCTTTGGAAACAAACAAGTTTCAAAGCAGTCCTAATTCAGAACGAAAAAGAGGGTCCTTCAGTGCCACTTTTCGAAAAAAAGTATGCAAATCATCAAATATATTAAAGAATCGTACGAAAATATCAAGTTTCTGCTAAGCAGTATATTAGACCTCGTGACATGCCTGTAGAGATCTGAAAATAACGGCTGTTTCTCAAGGACTAGAATTTAACAACAAAAATTTCTGCTATTTTACATGTTAGTTCGGTTAGTGATAGAATAGTCCCCAAAAATAAAATATGCACTAAAAATTCTGGCCTACAAAAAAATTCTTAACTAGTGTACTTTTAACTTCTTCACAGCAAGATAAAATTAATACGATCTATATGAAGGTGTTGGATGCAGAAGTAAAATCTTATTTATTTTCTCTAAATCTAGTAAAACCCAAATTAAGGAAGACGTTATTGTTTCTTACTTTCGAAACCTTTAAGAGACCTTGTAAGAAGGCACATTAAAAGGATAGCGGATTGCTATTAAATTATATGAAGCAACAGAAATCGATAGAAGCCACATATTAAGCTAGGCATCATTAATAACAGTAGTGAATACATATAAAATTAGTGGGAAAAAAATAAAATGCGATTATTCAAAAATTATGCTCAATAGAAAAATCTGCCAGCTAGATTTCAAATCATTGAATAAATTATTAAATATTTCAGTATTTGAAAGCTTTGTAACAGAAAATATATTAAATTTTATTTGTCAGTGTAATTAACACTAAAGTCACATAAATATTTAAATAAATAAGCTTAATTAAAGTTATATCAAATTAATTAAGCAATATAAAAGGGGAAATGCTTAGAAGAGCCATTGATTTTCAAAAATACTGCAGAAGTTCTTATATGTATTGTTTCAAAAAGTACAGCCAAAGTTGTTATGTGTACGAATGAAAAAAGTTCAGCAAAAGCTGTTATATGCAGTTATGTTAAAGAATGTCGAGTGTATGATAAAAGATGAATTTTTTATGCTTCGTTAAGAAATATTTTGCATCTAATGAAAAGCGCCTTAAAAATGCCATTTACCTGAAATATCTATTTTTAATTATATCTATCTATACATGTATAAGATTTTCTAAGGGATATTTCAGAGACTATAATAAAATAAATTTGGAACACTTTATGAATTCCTTCTATAAATAAGGCTATTCGATGTATTTTCAGAAAATGCAGAAATGTACTCATCATATAATTTTTTTCTCCTTCAGATTTCGGGCTTGGGAATGAAGAACAAAATTTCAAATCTATCAACAAAACTATCCCCTATATTATCAAGCCAAGGGGAGGGAGGGAAAAAAAATCTCCTGCCATAAAATTATTTCCGAGATTTCTTATCAGTTGGAAAAGTTAGATCACATAATTCGAACCATCTTAAGAAGTGTAAGACATTATCTTAACGATAGAAGCCATTGCAATAAGAAGCACAAATCTGATTTGTGATTACTAGAAGTTTCTTCCCAGATAATCACCAAGTAGTCTTTCAACATCCTCATCACCCTCTCATTTACAGACTCCCCACACTAGAAGGGCACACGCACTAACATCTCTTCGTAAATTCGGTACGTGCGGCCGATGAATGAAGCCCTAAATATGCCAACAACGGAATGGAACCACAAACTATCTTAGAGGGGTCAAATATTTTACCTAAAACGCATAAATTCTTCACGCCGTCCGTAAACACTCCCACGGAAGATCGTGTTACTTTTCCACCGACGACCCCTTGCTCAAGGCAATTACGACAGATGTCGATGGGGGTGGCTGGAATGCTCGGACGAGCCATTTAAACAGACAGATGCCGGTGGTGTCAAAATAGCCAGAAGTGCCCCGGCTTTACCAGAGATGAATGAGTAAATCACTTGAAGAAACGTGTTACAATTTACGGCAGATCCTCGAAAGGATTGTTGAATCATGAAAAGTAAAAAAAAATTATCCTTTGTGATCAAAGCTTCAGATTAATAATCACAAAAGAAACATTATATTGCATTTAGATCTCGAAAGCTTGCTGCAAACAGCAGATATTGTACGAAGACTTCTTTAGCAGCTGCATCACAATAACATCTTGCCCCTTCCCAAAACTTTTGAAATTTTGCCTTCCCCAATTTTTTATTTTTCCTTTCAAATTTGCATTTATTTCTTCATTTTTTTTTTATTTTAATTCCATTTTTAGTACCTTTTACGAAGTAAAGAAAAAATTTCAATATCACTTTCAACAAAAATATCCATTTTGACTGCTCCCGAATCCAATTGGACGATTTTTGGCGTGACATCTGTACGTACGGACAGAATAAAAGATTATTTTTTTTCTAAAATGGATTTAAAGTGGATTCAAAAAGGATTTTTTAGTGACGTCTGTACGTATGTATGCGCATGTACCTCGCATAAATCAACAATTAGCCGTAGAACGTTGAAATTTTGTATATGGAACTGCTATAACGTCTAGTCGTGCACCTGCCTTTTTTATTGCAATCAGCAGAATATATGAAGTATATACCCACCCTTTACCCGGTCCTTACCTGGGGTTTATTTTCGCAGTGGTTGGTAGTAGTCATACAATTCGAATTACAGAAGTGTTTTAAATGACGAAAATATTCTTGTTTTGGCAATGTCAAATTTAAAAAGAAAAAAAAAATATTGGCAAATAATGAAATCTAACTTTTAACGCGGTCTCCCGTTTCCTATACTTGTGTTTGAGAAAGTTTTATACTCGTTATGACAAAATAAAATTAGAAGCAGTTTATCCCATATGACAAAAACTGACCAGAATAGATAACTTCAAAATTGGCAATTTTTGATGTCATTTTCAACTTGTCTTGAGAGATCGGTTAATCAAGTTAGAATAATTCGGAGAAATAAATTTAAATAACATGTAGGGGGGAAAATATGTATAATCTAATAGGCCGTACGAGGAAAGACCCCATCAGATGTTTTTCCCCATCAGATTTTTTTCTATCATCATTAACCTTTATTTATCACCAGTAACAATGCTTCTTCAATTATTCATATTCTAACAGGGAGCTGACAATTTAGATCTGTCTTGTGTTAGCAGAAAATACTTGTATGTTAAGTTACACACTGAACGTTTTATTTTCTGCAACTGAGTACATTTAGGAGTTCATTTACCCAGCTCACAAATTTAAAGTCAGAATAGCTAAATATTGAGAATAGCAAACTATGCGATCAGCAGATCAGCGATCACTTTTTAATTTACCAGACATTTACAACTTCGGAATTTATTCCGGGTCCTTTTGGCATAAAAATGAACTGGTTAAATTTCAGAGATGGTAATTCTTCGTCAAAATTTTCATAAAATTAAGTTGAAAAATTCTCCGAAGATTATTTTAAATTAATCATACCTAAACGACAAAATTCAAAATTCTTCCGCTTTGATGCGTTACTTAACATTACTTGAGAAACATTTTTAAGTAATTTAAAAGGGGATACGTTGGAAAAAGAAGATGTCAAAGAGTATGTCAAAGAGGAACCCCAAATCCAAAATTATCAGATTACACGAACATTATTATGACTGATAAATTTTAGAATTTGAAAATTGTTAAATAATCTGTTAATCCAAGCTCACACATACTTTATTCTTAAATTTTACAGTGTGGGTTTTTAAGAGAATGGGCAACTACATGCCGATACCTATTGCCAGACTAGTTTTTGAACATGGTTCATAATTAAGAAATGAACGAAATAAAGAAAGCTATCCCATAACTTCGATCACATGACTCGAAATTAAAACTTTTGAAACAATTCTGTTTTAAATTTATATTGGTCTTACTAAAAATCTTTCAGGAAAAGACTGTTCAATAATACCCAGAACAGACCATGAAAAATATCACAAAAATTATAAACCGATAAGCCACTGACGAAGCTTTTTTCTGCCTAAAAACTTGAATGCCTTTGTGCTTGACTATAGAGTTTTTTTCAGAAATTAGTATTAAAAAAACTTAGTTAAGTAGTTATTTTGAACATTTGTATACGATCCATTAAAAACTTTAATTAAAGATGGCTCGGGTAACATTGAGAATATAAAGATGGAACGTTTTCGTTTGACTTAGGAGAAATATTACCTTCGCTGATATTTTTCTTACGGGTCCCATATAAAATTTTAAGTTTCGTATACATAATGTAAATTTTGTGGGTTTCTTTTAGTAGCAATTAAACACAATGTTATGTTTTATTCATTTTTCCAAGTATTTCGAAAGCATGTAAGGAAAATCCTGGTACATTTGAGATTAAATTTTTTGGTTTTATATGAATTTTAGTCTTAAATGAAAATTTAATAGATTCTTTCTTCGGGTTTTGATCTCAAATGAACCAGGAGAATGAAACACGTTTTCGAAACTTATTAATCGACTTTTATGAAGCTTCAATTCGTTTTCCCCTGATGAGTTTTGAATTGGAGTTTCCGTAGAAGGAGATTAATTTATATTTGTATATATTTATTATCTTTATGTATTTCTCCCTTTTGCACTTTCATTTTTAATTTTTGACTCTGTACTACTGTGAATCCTTACTTTATAAGGTATATCTCCCACATTCTTAGCGTCCCTTCGTGGTGTAATGGTCAGCACACTGAGCCGGTATTTCAGAGGTCCGTGGTTCGATTCCCGGCGAAGGCGTTGCTAATTTTTCATGTCTCTTGCTACGAAATAACCTAATGTCTCTACACTGGCGCCCGAACTAAAAGGGTTGTGGATGATAACTCTCCACACCCAGGATTTGGCGACTAGGTCCCCTAAAAACCCTAGTCGCCCTTTAAAAAGGGGAGTATATAAGGTATATCTCCCACATTCTTAGCGTGCCTTCGTGGTGTAATGGTCAGCACACTGAGCCGGTATTTCAGAGGTCCGTGGTTCGATTCCCGGCGAAGGCGTTGCTAATTTTTCATGTCTCTTGCTACGAAATAACCTAATGTCTCTACAACTTTAATTTTGATTTGCTTTAGATATTCTGTTTAACTTCTTATACATGATTGCAATTATTAATATTGTTCAGGAATTGCAAAAGAATTCGTAAATTCGCATTTGTCTTCATAGCATTGTATGAGTTGCAGTTACGAATAAAATAAGAGCAATTTTCTTTTATGACGGATAATGTACGTTCAAAAATAGTGTAAATGTAAAGGAAGCTGCAAACAATGGAATTCTGAGTATTTTTAATTAAAAAATATTTCAGAGAAGCACAAAGCTTTATAAATTACTTAACAACATTATAAATGACAACTTGTAGCTCCATAAAATAGAGTAATTTCACTTGTAATACTTATTCTTTGACGTGTAAAATAAAATATTGAATGTACTTAACAAAATATGCATGCATGTTAAAAAGTTTTATTTTTTTTATTTAATAGGAATCACAATTAAGGTGCATTCATTTTTTTCATGTTCTGGGAAACCCTAAGCTTATACCAACATACGCCATGATGTTTTGATAATTGTGATGATAATTATAAAGTGAGTTTTGATTTTTTAATCAATAATTAAAAAAAATATTTAAGTACAGCTCTTTAAAGCCCTCTGAATTTTTATTTCGACCCACGAAAAAGAAAAATCTGTTAACTAATTTACGCTTAATTTTCAAAGCAAATGCATATCTTTTGTTTTATTTCCGTTGGTGAGTTGGTGACGTTGGTGACTTGTTTTATTTCCGTTGGTGACGCTTTGTATTTGCACAGACTGATAATCACATTGGATTGTATGATATAATGGCATAAAATGCCAGCGTAATATTCTAAAAGATAATTGAAATTCTTCGATGTTATTTAAAACTGTGAGACTTATTCTAAATCCTTCTAAAACATTTTTTCCCCACTAAAACTGGAATAAATAAATAAATAAATATATAAAAATTTATTGTTACTCCTCCAGCAAAATTGAACAAAACAAAAGGAAAAAAAAATTTTTTTTAGCTGGTACTTTCGAAACGGAATAATCCTTCAGAACCCTACTAACTATAAATGTTGACAGCAGAAAGTGTCAGGAAAGGGGTATTTCAGCCCCTGAAATTCGAACCCAAGGGTTCGCTGGACAACATCTCATTAAATACGTTCCTAGCTCATCATTATAGTAAGAGTTCAAGAGGTCAGCCAAGAAGACGGTTTGCAGATGGTAGGGGTGTTGAGCCCACCCGCAATTATTTCTGTTCCCCCTTCTCGTCTGTTTAGCTGTCTTGCTCCTGTTTTCGGATGTGATAAGGATACTTACTGGCACAATATAAGCAACTTGAGCAAATATTTGTTTTACAACTGCTTTTAAACATTTTCAACAATTTTGTTAGAAAAACTTTTAAGTTTCTCAGTATTTGTAACATTAAATCTGACAGAAATTTGCATACAAGGCAGAAAAAATTTTGTTTTTATTGAAAATTACCCACTTATCCATTTATATATTCGGTTAGAAATAATATTATTAATAAATAAGATGCGTAAAGGTGAGGTTGAGAGGTGATCACAGAAATATAGTTTTTTTTTGGGGGGGAGATGTCTGATATGGAATGAGACTTTTAACTTTGGAGAATAAGAACGTTTGTTCAATCTTATTTTTCAAAAAGGCATTTTGACTGAAGCAAATTTTATGTTAAAATGCATTTCCAGAGTAATTACTCAAGAAGGATAACTTTAATTTGATTCAGATTTGATACATGATATTTATCGATTTTTATTTCAACATTATAAGTTTTTTTTATTGCTGCTATCAAATATTTTTATTTAGTCACAATTAAAAAAATGTTTATCTTTTTGAAAGGGTATATACTTCAACTGCGCGAATCAAAATTTCTTCCCCCCGTTTGGGTATAGTCCAACTGCGCGATTCAAAATTTCT
>KK117991.1:112632-154009 GCA_000611955.2 Stegodyphus mimosarum | reverse complement strand
CCCCCCCCCCCCCCCGTTGTCTGCGGAATTGAACGACCGCATTAAGGAAAAGTTTTTCTTCCTCCTTGGAATAAACAGTACAGGGTTACAATTTTACTTTTCGAAGCCAACTGTAGCTAAGAGGAAAATAAAAATAAAGAAATAGAATTACATATCACAAGTAAAAGTAAAGAGTATCTAACAAGCAGGCTACTTACTTGAATAACAGTAATAAATGCGAGAGTTAACAAAGAAAATAAAAGGTATTAGTAAACATACATATTAGCATTACATATTTTTTGCTAATTAAAGTAATCATGTAAATGTTGGAAGAAATTAATAGTTAGATTAAAAAATAAAAACTTAGCATGAAATCTGTTATAACAACCTTACTATGCGTTTGGAACAGTAACGTATAAATTTTAAATAAATTTAAATTATTATGCTAAGAAGATTTTTCTAAAATTTATCTAGAAAAAAAGAATTAGATAAACAGTACTCAAATTAATATAATCAATCAGTCCTCTCAATAAATAAAAGCTTATTTTTAACCGAAAATTAACAATTGGGATGCAAAAGTTTTGTAATATACTTGGAAATATCTGACTAACATTAGCAGGTCGTTTTAATTTATGCTTTTTACTTCCTTGTACAAAGTAAAGGAAGTATAGTAATTACGAAAAATTCCGGGTACCATATTTCAATGAAAATATCCATTTTGACCGCTATCGAATGCAATTTAACGATGTTTTTGAGTGATATCTGTACGTAAGGACAGAATAAAGGATTCTATTTTCCCAAACGAATTATAAAACTAATTTAAAATTAGATTCAGATGATATTTTTTCATGGTGTCTGTACGTACGTATGCGTGTATGTATCTCGCATAACTCGAAAATGAGTAGCCTCAGAACGTTGAAATTTTGTATGTAGAACTGCTTAGATGTGCACCTCCCATTTTGGTTGTAATCGGCCGCACCAAAAGTATATATATATCCGCTCAGTGAACTCAGTTTATTTATTCTTATATGCTAGTAAATTGTATATTTTTTGCTTTAAAAATGATTTAATTATGTTGTTCTTATCTTCCGGTTAACGTTTTTATGCCTTTAGTAAATCTGCATGCAATATTTATAGAATTATCAACAATTTAAAAGTTGTTTCAGTGCGGCTAAGCCTAATTATTTTTACAATAGCAGCCATATTTGTTTACATTTGAAAGTTAGCAGAATAGTGGATTTGTTGCCAATCTAGAAAAAATAAGTTTCGCAACAACAAAGATAAAGCCTTCTTTTATTATTGCGAATTAAATCATGCTTAATCCATTCTGGAATTTATTTGAGGAAATAAGTGTTTAAGATTTACTTTGTAATTTTTAATACAGATATTTTGAGTTTTTACGTATTTTTTGTCTTGTTGCGAAGTGAGAACGGAATTAATTGAATGAGAAATATATCTCTAATGAAATTCGATGAAAAATTTTTTTTTTTTTTTTTTTTTTTTGTTTGTTTGTTTGCTTGTTTAATTTCTTTTATACATCGCTTTAAATTTACTTTTGTTAATTGCTCTGTAGTACAACAGGAATTTTCAGACGACTTGCAGAAGGCTTCGAATTATTCTTGCAGGCAATAAATTATCTTTATAACAGCATGTGTGGCTAGAAAACATTCTTAATGGGCACAACTATTGGCTCTGTCCTGTCTCACCTCTACAACCGGAAGTCAGTGTACATATTCCTTGAATAGCTTAATTTTCAATCAGTTCTGAACGATTCTTTGACTTTCATGCATAGAAAAAAATAACAGCTTAGTGAAAAATATGTTTGCTTCTGTTATAAATTCAACTGTGGATTAAAATCGGTGTTGTTCAAGCATATTTGCCTATGATGGAGTTTATTCGCAGTCAGAGAGAAAAAATTCTCGTTCTTTTTTCAGAACATAAATTTTATAAGGAATATACAAAGCAGAGTACCAAAAATGGCATTGTACAAGTAAAAAATGCAATGCAACACTTTATCTTGATAAGACAAATAACGTGTTATCAAAATCTTATCTGTGTCACAATAATGAGCATTGTAAGTCTATTTGTAGACAAGTTGTTTCAAACGGTGTTAAACAGAAAGCAGCGGAAGATACATCTGAAAAACCTCAAGAGTTAATCCGGAAAGAACTGACTATTGCTGCAGCTTATCATTCAGATATTATTAGCAGCCATGATGTTCACTGTATTCGGAGAAATATATACCGACAAAGAAGGAAAGTCTTACCTTCACTTCCAAAATGTATTTCTGATGTGCATTTTGCATTAAATGTAATGCAAGTGATATCTCATCAACATGAAAATCTTCTTCAGATCAATGACGATAGAAATAATATAGTTTGTTTTTCAGCAGACTCAATTTTTTTTTAAAAAAAAAAAAAAAAAAAAAATGTTGATGGCACTTTTACATTTTGTCCCAAATTTTTCTTTCAAATGTTTACGTTTCATACAGTGGAAAATGGGTGTTATATATCCCACTTGTATTTTGTTTGCTACCAGGAAAGTCTACGGCAATATATGAAATTATGTTTCAAAAACTGAAGGATCTCTGTTCTAAACTGCATTTGAATTTTCAGCCAGAAATTGTGGTGGCAAATTTTGAATATGCAATCCACGATGCTGTGAGAAAAATTTGGCCTGAATGTTCTATTACAGGATATGGATTCCACTTGACTCAAGGTTGGTGGCGAAAAGTTCAACAGTGCAGTTTGTAGCAACAATATAGGAATGGTAATTCAGAAATTAGCCGATGGCTTCGACTGGTATTTGAATTACCGTTTTTGGATGTTACTGAAGTTTTGGATAGCTTCGTTGAAGATCTGATCTCAGAGCAACCACGAGATGCAAACATCATACGCTTTACTGATTACATAACCGAGAACTACCTAGATGCGGATGCAAAATTCCCCCCCCCCCGATACTTTGGGCTTGCGCTGATATTTCCTCGGAAAGAACAACAAATGCATGTGAAGCATTTCAATAAAAATTCAGTGCGAATTTTTATCATCCCCATCCTAATATGTTATCTTCACAGATGTAATTCGTGAAATTCAGATAGTATATACGCTGCAATAAATGGTGTGAAGCAGAATGAAAAAATAAAAAACAGGAAGGATACAATAGAGGATTTACTTAACAAACGCAGGTATGGAATGATTTCACGATTAGAATTCCTAAGACGTGTTTTATGTTACCCAAAAATTGTAAGTTAATTATTGCAATCCATTGTATTCAAACAAATGAATGTGAAATGTCATAATAAATATAATAATTTTAAATTACAAAAGTAATGAGAAAAATATTAAAAAGCGGGTTAGCATGATAAAGAATAAACTAAAAGAATTTCAATAAAGTATGAATAAAATAAATAAATAAGTTGTAGGGATTTATATTTATTTTAAATAACCAGTTAAATTTAATTTTGAAGTTCTTTCCTATAAGCCTTCATTCCTCTAATTGTTAGTGTCATAATATTTAAATTTGGTAGCGCGCGTAAAGGAATGCAAATTCTGCCAGTGGGAGAAAAAGCTTAAATATCAAGTTCTAGAAGGGAAAGTTACAGAGTCTGGGAAAACGCTGCGCGTGTTTTAGCGCGAGCTTCGGCTTAGCAGTTATTGCTCGTTAAACGTGCCACTAAACTTATCAACGCTCTGCTAGGAAACAGGATTGTCTGAGCCCTGTAGCGTAATTCTGCTACTTGTTGATATCTTCAAATTTTGAGTTTGATTCTTACTGTTTCTGTTACCGCCCACAGAAACTGAATGATTGTAGAAAACTCATAAGTTTAAACGCTACAGTGTGAAAGGAAATTTCTGGAGTAAACATGTTAAGGAAATTAGATGGAGAAATAATCCATAATTTATTGATAACCATATAAACTCTATGCTTTTGGAAAACTTTACATATAATTTGCACCGAGGAACACAGAAACCAAGTTAATTTCTTTGCTGATTTTTTCTTATTAAAGGGATTTGTAAAGAGATATGTTAAGGGGAAAATTTGGCATTATTTTTAAAGAGTAAGTTTAAAAAGTATTTTTACTTCATGAACTGAAATTTTTAAAATACATTTTTTCCACAGTAAATATGTACCAAAAAAAAAAAAAGAATGAATCTCTGAGATTAGAAACTCGGGTCGAACTACCAATGTTTAGCGACTTTTCCGCTTGATCGTAAGACCTTTTGAAATTAGGATGAACAATATATTAAAGAAAATAGGAGATACAGCCCATGTAAGAACAAAAGTGGGCTGAATTTATAAATTTACATGTTTGGTGAATGAGTTAAACTTATCGGTATGGCATTATGAAATACTAGGAATGTAGCATAAAAGCATCAACAAAGAAGGCAATGGCAATCTAAATCATTGTAATCTAAATGTATAGCATTATCAGTATCCGCTGTTAATTTCAATATTGCTGAAAAAGTTATAAATGAATTATATTATAAATCACATGAACTCGTTGCATTATTAATTACAACAGTTAGAAATATTATTAGCGTGATTTAACGACCATCTTTGTTTACAAATAATTTAAAATAATTAATTTTACAAATAATTCAGCCTGAAACTAGATTGGAAAATAAGCTGCATGATGAAGATTAATCTTTACCAAGGTGTTAGAAACATCTTCTGTTAACTTATGATGCAATAATTTATAAAAATGAAAATTAAAAAAATGAGTTATGATGCAATAATTTATAAAAATTATCATTTAAATATAAATTGGCATAACTACAATACAAAATCTATAAATTCTACACACATGAAAACTTGAATACAATGCAACAATATGTGAAAAAGGAATGGATTAAAAGGGAACTAAAAATCTCAAGATATGAATATAAGGGAGTTCGAATTTTTTTCTGTTAATTTTGAAAATTCTGCAGATACTCATAATTATCAATTTATTAATTAAATGTGTATTGGAAATTAAATGTATGCTAAAGTACATCAGGTAGAATAACTGGAAAACAGGATAAATATTTAAACGTTTCTAATATTAAAATATGGAATTTGTAAAAAAGTTAAATAACTTCAAATTCTTAGAAAGGGGAGACAGGAAAACGTCGCGCAGTTCGTGTTTTTTCTTTCTTCCTTCTCCCATTGTATACAAGGTGGGGACGGAAAAGTTGGCTATTGTCGTTGTAAGGCAGCTGGCACTAAGAAGGGGGCTCGTCTTCAATTAAATTTCGCGTAGTTCCTGTTCTACCTTTTGAAATATGAAAGCCTGCAATGAGAATTTAAAAAATACTTGAGCCTAAAGGCAGTTATATTTAAAAGTGAACACCATATAAATGTGAGATATTATTTTAAAATTGTTACTTGAAAAATTGATATTATAACAGAATTAATATTCGAGAAATAAACAAGCAGCCATTTCAGTTTCATTGCTTTTCTTATAAATGCTAATTAGTAGTTGCTTTCGAAGAAAGTGTTTAGCTTAAATTTGCATTGTAACATCAAGATTTCTCATAGAGGTTTACCTTTCAGCCATTTGAAATATATTGTATTAAGAACAAGCGGAAGAGCTAATGAATTCTTAATCTTCAAAATTTGTAATAACTTTATTAAATAATACAACGTTATTGGTTATTTTCAGTAGTTATTTTCGTATTTATTTGTAGGTTGCACAGTCAACAGCAGTCGAAGATAAAATCCGGAAATTCTTTAACTTGTAATGGGAAAGCGACGATATTTCCGAAGATCTGAAAGCTATTACAAATGATAATAATCCAAAAATTTTTGTGAAATACTGCGAAATGAAAATTACTCGTCAACTCATAAATTTTATGAAACTAAAATCTTTCAAAATTCGTTTTTCAAGATTTTGTTTTTATACAAGAAAACAAACAGTAAAGGTTTTAATATGGATACTCTACACGTTTTCGATATTATTTTTCGAAGGTTTAAGACTTGTAAAATTCGCAGCATTGCTTTCTAAAATGCAAAATTTATTGAAATTGGAAAGATTTCAACTGTATAAGAGATCCAATATATTACTCCAAAATATTTCCAATTCATGTTGCAGATAGGAAAATTATCAATTATTACAGAGCTTTACGATATTTATGATTTTAATTTTAGTACTTCTATAGGCTTTATGTCAGTTTCTTTCCTTTATGTCTTGCTTTATCACGTACTCGTTCGGACCAGTGGTTTATGGAAATTGTAGGGCAAGAGACGTAGATGAAAACAAAGATGTAATCTCTAGAGGTATTCTGGATAAAGCACTTGCCGCTTGCTCTAAACAGCTGTATATCGGGCAGAGAATATGAACGCTAGATATTTAGGTTCAACAAGTGTAGAAACTAAAGGAACTTTTACACTCGCCCCAGATGTGTTGTATCTTCAAACAAAACTTTGCTAAAATCAAAATCCGACCAAATATATTAACTAGGCAGTGAGGGTAGAAGATGCAATTTTAGTTACACCCACCTTTAGACGTTATAAAATATTTAATATTATACATTTCGTATAAACCTATAGATATGTAGGTTTTAAGAAAAAAAAATCATACATTCTCTAACTTGATCGAAGAACTTTGTCGTATATGGAATATACTGTTTAAGAAAATGAACAACAAGGAGGTACATTCCTAAATAAAAATCGGTAAACATTTCAATATTTGGTAAGTAATAAAATTCATTGACAACAAATCTTTGAAAGTCGACCTACAAATATGGAAAATTCTCGCAGTTTGTCCAAACCTGAAACTTTCTGGTGGTTACCTTTCAGTAAAAACGCAGAGCGATTCCTAAAATTTAACGAAAATCTCCGAATGATTTGATGACATTTCACTGAAACAAGGGGAAATTATTTCTTTTGTAAAGTAGCTTAAAATTACCTAGACGGAAGGAAAGGAGGTTTTTTTTCCTTCCCCTTTGATATTCACTTCATATGCAATTACATTTTACTTCTTTTCTGAACCACGTACTGCATACGTCAATGCAAAGCAATGTTCCAATATTGCAATGTGTTCGTCCAAATCCCTCACAGAAGTAAATTTTCAAATTACTTTAAATAAATGGCTGTAATTCCTCTGAGCATTTTAAAATAATATAAAATAGGGTTAATTCATATAAAATACCTCTAAATGTCTACGATACTGGAAAACGATAGCTCTGTGGGAGCAATGAATTAAAAAAAATAAATAAAGTATCGATATTGTTGAATAAGCATATTAAGTGAAATGGGCAGTACATTAAATTTTTCATACACTTTTCTGTACATAAATTCCCTATTGTTTAAAATTTCCTTTGTTTCAGACGGTAGCTTTCTTAAAATTGGATCTAGAGCTTCAAATAATTACACATTTTGTGATTTTTCACTTAGACAGAAAGGGTGAAAAGAGCGATAGAAAATGTTTACTTACATTAGTGCAAAATATTCAAGATCCCTATCAGAATGCGTTTCACTGTAATAAAATGAGGCATTTAAAAATAATAGCTCCTTAATGCGCTTCACTATTTTCGTACTGATGTGGTAAGATGTTGCAAATAAATTGTAGTTAGAACATGCAGGGAAAGAATTTCATCTCCTGACCCCTGCGAATTTTAGTCTTTGCAAGATTTGTGTTTTATTCAAAACAAAATAAGTTTTCATTCCATTTGTGCTTCATAAAAGTATGTTTTTAAATGTCTTATTTTTTTTAAATCTTCTTCTTGTTAAAAATGAATAATAATAATAACAATTTTGCTTTAGTATCTAAATTTTATTCAAAGTTGTTAATTACGTTTCAGGGTTTTAAAGTGTAAATTTATTTTCACATTTTATTTTTTCATCCAGTATTTTATTTGATGTCTTCAAGTTTCATATAAATTTCTTGTACAAGTAAATTTATTTTCATATTTTACTTATATTTTTCATACATTTGTTGATCAGTTTCAACAATATTCCCAAGTCTAAATTTATTTTTCATGTTTTCGTATTTTTATTTTACAATTTCTAATGCCCCATTTCTAGTTTTTGGTAATAAGTTAATTTTTAACATTTTGTTTTTACTGTAATATTCCATTTTATTATTTTGTTTTCGTCGAACAGCATTTTACTAAGATTAGTTCTTCTAAAATTACTTTTTCTTTTTTCGCAAAGTATTTTATTAAAACGTAATTTTCTTTGTACTGACTTTTCTCAAAATGTCTTGATTTGTATATCTTCTCAGGAAACGTCAAGAGGAAAATTAGTCCGCATATCAGTTATTATTTAAGTTGAAAAATTGTTTTTCAAACAGATTCATTCTTTGAATTTAATCTTAGTTGTTCATGGATAATTTCTATCGTTTCATACACTTTTCATATAGGGCATGTTAAAATTTAAATGGAGGTGAAAGTTTTATGCACATAATGTACACTAGAATTCAGCTTCTGGGACTTCATATTTTCAGTATATGCAATATAGAAATATAGAATTTATCTGACACCGAAGCAAAAAGAATAGAAATGCGAATATCTCGGGTTTGTATATTTTGGAAGAACACATTCCACACACCTTACAAATTACATCTTGCGATTTCCAAACACTTTACAAATAGTCTTATTTAATACCAGAGACTAAATCGCCATCCTTGTATACTTTTCTGGAAATCTATATCGCAGAATCAAAATTTTGGGAATATTTTGTGATAAAAATATTTTAAACTTTCGCTCTGATTTTCCAATTAATATTGTTTTTTCTTATTTTATATTTCCTCGGAATACAGTACTTTTGTTTATCCTTTGTTTCCATTACGGCTCATGACTGATTTCTAAAACCCACAAGAACCTGTGTTTGACATAATTTCCTGTTTTCTTATCTTCCACGGATAAGAAACTATCCAAATGTAGCTTATCTCAAATGAACCTTACACTCTTCTGTTTCCAATACTTAAATACATATTAAATTTGAATGTGTATTTTTATATGCACTTTTTATTACTGTGCGGATTTAAAGTAAATTTTGTTATTTGTCAGATATCAACCCAAGATAAACTCTTTAATTTTGCTAGGCAATAAATCATAAGATTATATGTTTTACTTTTAATTGTCTATCATAATAACCATTTACGTTCAGTTAGAGGTAACTATTAAATGTAATTAAAATATTTTCTTTTATACTATTCTATCAGTTTCAGTATCCTGTATATTACTACAGTCCAGTGGGGGAATATAACAAAAAATAGTGGGTAAACCCCCTTGTATCCAAATTATAGTGCAGCAGGGAGAACAACACAGCAAACTATATTATTTCAAGATTCAAGCTAGTTTAAATCTGAATAGACGATGCATGTTCAATTTAGTTGTCTGAAACAGAAGTTTATTGTGTCATTCAGTATAACTTACAATACACTTTTTAACAGGAGAAATAATTAAAAATACGCCTAAGATCGGTTTAGGGTAAAACTTCACTCATTAGTTAGCTGTAGCATTTCAAATTTAAAGAGGGGATATTCAAACGTTAGATTTATTTTTATAGGCAGCGCTGAACAATGGTTAGTACTTGTTTCTTTTAAAATTAATATGTTTATTCAAACACTGAATAGTTTAGTGGAAATATTTTATTAAGATTTTTTATGAAAATCTTTATATGGTATGTTTTATTCTAACCATCAGCATCCATCAAATGCATATTTTGTGAAACGGGAATAATTCTGCGAAAACAGCTTCAAAGAGAGGTTTACAGAAAGTAGTGTCCAAAATAAAAATTAAATATCTAATACATTAGAAACAATGTTTTGAAAAATTATATACAAGCATAAAGAAAGCATCATTTTTAATTAAAGTATAAAATATGAATGTTTATTTTGGGATATTTTTCATTTATAATAGTATAAAATAATAAGTGGCAATCTCATTTGTATAAATTCTAACTTAAATGCCAAATCATATAAATTTTTGTGATTGTATGTCTTAAAAGCGGGGTACATTCAGCATTTTATAAGATTTCAAATTTTCAATATTGTAGAAAAAGGGAAAAAAAACTTAGTTTAATAGTATAGTGATAATAAAAAGAGGTTAATCCGTGTAATTTTTATAAGTTTCTAACTACATAGATGTATTGTGTGAAAATGGAAATTCCTTATAACGAATTTCTACCTTCAGGAAAATACATTAGTTTATGTACATTGAATTAGAAGTAAGAAAGTAAGAGACGATATAATATCTCACTCAAAGCAGTGTAACAGTTCAGTTCCAGTGTGGGCAATCTGTACTAGTATTGTAAATGTGTATTAATAGTGATTAATGTATCAGGTGACGTAAGGAATTAAAGTTTAAGTAGATAATAGGTAAAAATGTTGTGGAATCGTTTGTGAAAGCAGTAGAAATCAAACTTCTGCCTCCAGTTCGGAAAAATAATCAAATTCTAGTATTTTTTCAAGAAGATCATATAAAATTTGGTGTGAAATACGGATGCATATAAAATTAGATTCCAAGAGAAAAGAAATAAGAACTGAAAGAAATAATAGAGAATATATGGGCTTAAACATAATATAAATTTAGAAGCCAAAGATGAATATTAAAAATATGGAATAGCATAAATATCAAAAGAGGACTAGTAAATTTAGGAAGTGATGGGCAATAAATAACGAAAAATATAAGTCTTTAGAATAATGAAAGATGAATAAAACTGATGTTCGCAAAATAAATCGTTTAAAACTAAGGTAAAAAATTTTTTAAGGAAAAAATATTATTAAAGTTCAAAAGTATGAACTCAATTATCAGAATAATATTATGACTTTAATTCATGAATTACACATAATGCTAAAAAATAATTACTTCATATTCTTAAACATTATTATACTCTGAAACGGTTATTATCAAAAATATTATTATTTTAAACAAAGTTTTAATTCCTGAATCTATACGAAAGAAATCATTGGTTTAAATTCATCTTTAATCACAGTTAAAAATTTTTCCTTTGGAAAATAGTTTTACAATTCCTTTTATTTCATAAAGAATGTATAAATACCAAGCATAATCTAAAGAAAATAACTAGAAACAAGTTCTCTTCATTCTGATGTATCAACAACTTTCACCATATCCACTGACAGATAAGGCTCTCCTATCTCCATTTTCAGATAAGCCTGTCTCCCGCGGCTGACCATGCCTTCTCGGGAGCTCCCCAAACTCCCGCTCCCTGTGCTCCCGATCCAGAACTCTCATTTTCCTCTACTCTAATTGTACATAGAAGCAAACATTTCCAAACAGAAAATTTTAGACAAGATTTTCAAATAATAGATTGCTGTTTTTGAGGAAATAATTAGTATTTATTGATTTTTGTAACAGAAAAATTTCATCTGAATGTATTATTTCCCGTTTCTTGCTAATAAATCAAATTTTATATTTTTTGTTTATTTAAATTTGATTTTAAAATGAAAGAAGTAAGTATATAAAATGTGATTTGATGAAATGTCTTCAATAAAATTATGTTAGATTATTATTAATTTATTTATTACCTATCTTCTATATAATTATTTAATAACTGCATGTTTATTCATAAACATTTACTTAATTGATGCTCTGCATTGAAATATTATTAGTTTTTCGACCGAAAGGGCGTCAGTCAGAAGGGCTTTTAGTCCCGAAACGGCATTTTTGCATCGATCACTAAAAGCGTTGAATTACTTTTCAAATTGTTGCTATCAAATATTATCGCACTCTATTATATTAAAGAAATTAAATAATGAAGAATCTGCATGAATGTGTTGGTGTTCTCACATTGTGGAAAAACAACGATACCTAGAGCCATCCAATTTTGAATTAAGTAGTTCGCCACCCGAATATGGGCACCTGAAAGCCCGAATTTGATTTTCGAATATTTTTCACTATATATTTCATATTTTTTAAAATTTAATGAATAATTTTTGGTTAAGAAACTGAACGATTTCAAAGCAAGCAGTGGCAAAACACTGTATGGAATAAAATATTTTTATCTCCTGCGAGTGAGACTGTCTGTAGAAAATTCTAAAGATAAGCTGTTTTTAAATATTTTTAGCCCAAAGGAGCGCTAGCCCAAATGCTCTCGAAACGTGTATGTGCGTGTAAAGGGGAAAAAAATGCCTCTTTGAGCGTAATATACAATCTGAAAGCTTTCAGACTTTTATTATTATTATTATAATTTTTTATATTATTATAATATTATTATATTTCGGATATAAGTATTTAATAACTGCATGTTTTTCAAACAATATACTTAATTCATGCAGAATTTAAGTCGTTATCCTTAGCATTATCTACCCCACTGTACACTGGGGTAGATAATGCTAACGGAAATGATTTGTTCTATAGAATTTCGTAATTATTGTTTATCTATTTGATTACGGCAATGCTCTCAATGACTGTTTAGCTGAGGGATGCTTTCTAAGAAAATTTCACTAGGAAAATCAGCAGAACGCATTGTTTTATTGTTCTATTCCTTACAGTCTTAACGTGTGATGCATTAATTGAAAGAAATCATAAAATATTATTTAAAAATTTGTAAAAAAAATTTTAATCTGCCACTAGCTACTTTGCATTACTACTGAAGTTGATGAAAACAATTAAGTCTTTGCTTTCATATTTACAAATTTATAGAATACTATGTGTCCAATGCAGACCTTAAGGATAAAACACTGAAAATTTTGTATTATACTCTAAAACTAAATCTGCAGTGTTCAATTCATTACTTATGATATTTACAGACTGCCCCGTTACTCTAATTTAGCTTAACACAGTGTCCAATCAAAATATAACCGAGGGACGATTTTGTGCCAGTTTTGACGTATTTAAATTACACAATGAAATAGATCTGCAGCAACTTTATACGAAAGCTTCCGTGAAAAAAGCCAAGTATATATTACCCTGATTAATTACTTTATTAATTATCATGATTAAATTGCAATCTTCTTCAATTTTTTATTTTGAAATCAATTAAAATCATATTGTCAATATACATATATAGAATTTTCATTATTCTGTCATATAACACATGAAATTTTATCACTATCCGAACTCTCATCAGGAATTTTTAATCGTTACAAAAGTGCCTTCAAGTCGCTCAATTTATCACCAAAATTTCGATCGACAAAATAATTTCTGAACACCGTATTGGTTTATACTGAGTGATATATGTCATTTTAAAGATGCAAGCATCAAAAGCTATATAAAATGGCTAAGCCAGACAAATGAGATTTAAAATGAAAATGAACTGGATGAAAACCATTATTTTAAAACTAGCTTCTAAAAGGCAGCATCTAATGAGCGACTATGAACTAACATTTTAAAATGATCCCGAGGGTGGGGAAAATCAGAAAGATTAAAAAGGACGAAATTTAATTTTTTTCGCGATTACTTTGGCAGGAAATTAAACTAAATCACTGTCATTCAAAAATATTTCTCCTATTCACAAATTCATTTTTATTTATTTGTTTATTTTTGAGGAATAATTATCAGAATTATAGATGTATGAAATCAGCTTTGCAAACTTTTATCTTCTCAAGTAATCCTGCCATAGAAACCAATTCTTAGAATCCTACAACTTTGGTCAGTTTATGTCTTCCCAACAACCACCCGCCGAAGCTGACAAAACCAATCACGAGCTCCCACAGACAAATCGCGCTCTGATGCTGGCAGCTACAATCAAGGTGGGATTTTGGACATCTCCGTCGTGTGAGGGGTTGGGTAGAAGATGTCCACTATTTGTTTACCGAGCATTCCGACGGTTGGTGATGAATGATAGTCAAGATGCCCCCCAGACGAGGCTGTTTATCGTATATTCAAGATCTCTGGTTGCATAAGGAAGTCGAGAAACGAGAGCTATTGGAGGCCATTGCGTTGGTGGTATTTCCATGACGCCTGTTTATTACGTGCTACAGTAGCGTTGCAAAAGTTTGAACTTTGCTTTTGTTACAGCTTTCTTTTTTTCCTTTCGTTATCGACAGAGATCTGACCCTCACGTGCATTGCAGAAAAGATATTCCATTGCCTTAGTTAACAAGCTGCATAGAACTTTCACATGTCACTGGCTCTGCAACATCACTTGGAAAACTAAAATAGTTTGAGATGTTAATATCTTTATGAATAATATAAAATTCTGTTTGAAAGAGCATTAGCTTATGAACATTAGCAATAGCGTCTTTGTGAGTTGCATTTGCAGTGAAACATTTGGAAGAGGGGTTACAAATAAAAGTTTTATAACAGGCTTTTTGAAAGACTACTGGAAAACACAGTAAGTGCTATCAGTAAAAGGAAACTATCAACGGAATGGTTCAAAATCAAGTAGTGTAAAGTATAAATGACAATATGCATCACATGCGCTTTTGCATTGAAATAATATAACAAATGGAACAGTATAATTTTGTTTGCTACGGCGAAGAGTTATTGCTTTCCAACTACGTGTATAATTTAACATTATATAATTAATTAGAACTTCTTTGTTACGTTATTGAGGCTCATTTATGAAGCTTAGAAATTAGGACTGATTATATGAAGTATAATGAAGAACCGCACTATCCAATTGATTCTTTTTGAAGAGCCATATGGTTCAATTTCAGTGAGGAAGATGCTTTGGGAACCTCACTTCTAATTTATGCGGTGTCAAATGTAACTTAAATAGAGTACTTAGCACAACGATTAACCACGGAATGATTTATATTGTTGCTGAATTATCACCGTTAACAATCATTTTTAACTATCGGTGTAAACAAAAAACAAATTGAAATTACATAAGGATTTATTTATCCACTCATGGTTGAAACTAAAATGATAACACAAACTAAAACGATAGATTTATCATAATAAGAGGAAGCTACTTACCTTGGTCGCTAAAATACAATTATTTACAACAGAATTCTAAATTTGAAAGGAAACATCTGGTCGAATGAATTCGTAAAGTATCTGAATTTGTAAAACAATTAACCACGCTCTACAGTACAGCTTCGACAGCCTTAGGTTAAGATTAAACTTCTAGTTTTAAAATTTGCATAACTTTCTGCTTTGAGCCAAGTGGGACAAGTAAGAGAGTATAAAGTTTAACTCAAATTAACTGCTAATAAATCTTAAGAATAATTGCCATATGCTTTTGTTAATTGTTTGAGCACATATAAGCAGCACTATCTTCCCTGTCGCTCAGGCGGTATAGTGGTTAGGGGAGCCTACAGGGGAACCCAAGGCCTGGGGTTCGAATCCCGGAGAAAGCACGGATGTTTGTAGATGTACAGTGCCTTTGCGGTATGAGGGCACTCTAAACATATGGCGGGCCGAAAGTCGTCTCAAAAGGTTATGGTAGGGGAACAGGTGTGGGACACCGTCGAAACCTCCCTCCCCCGGTGTAATCTTCTTCAAAATTGGGGGTGAAAGTGAGCGAAGTCGTACTTTCACCTGTATAACGCTCAAGTCTCATGCCAACGATAGGCGCAATCTTACTCTCCTTGCGACGGTGAATTTCGTGAGCTCGTTCTGATAATACTGTCAGACAAGTGAGATAAGTCATAACAACAACACAATCTCCTCCTTCCGGCATGTGTGCATTTTCAGAAGTACTTTTGTTTAACATCAAAACCCACCATTGTTTGCATTACATAAAACAAAAAACTTTCATGACGGTCTAAAATTTCCGTGCATTTATTAGAAAAAATAAAAGCAAAATTGACTATGTGAATCTAGAATATGAGTTTTCAGTAACTTTAAAAATTAAGTCAAAATTATTTCAAATTAATTACACAAATATCAGCAAATTTTGTAACATTTTAATGCGATTGTCACTAAACCGATTGCCATTTTATGCGTAGGATACATATTTGAATAGTTTTCTGTTAATATCGAAATTAATTACACTCATATATGCAAAGGAACCTTAATATTTGGCATTCACACATCATTTAAAGTTGATTTACCGTATTTTCAGCCATTTAGATTCTATTAAATATGTTTATGGTACTTATCATTGTTAAAACAATCAGTGACTAGTAATTTAATAGTATATAATGTACTAGCAAGTGTCACAGATAGAGAAAACTATATTATTACATATATTTATCATCTGCACAGATGAAATAATGGAAAAAATGTACCGGAAATTCATTCGCTTTTTTGTTCTCCGACCAGAGACCATTTATAAAGGCATTGACAAAGCATAAAGGTCGAATCAAGTCCATTGTTAAATTTGAAGGTAGAGAGAGCAAAGGTTTCAATCTACATCTTTAAAGCGGTAACCACAACTTGTAGACGGTCTTCTACAGACATTTCAGTTGTGCATAAGTCGATCAGAAAGTACAGCACTGTAAACTGGTGTGTATCATATTACCCTCCAATGAAGAGTTAAATGCTCTATCAAGCGTTCTCCTGTCTGCTCTTTTCTAGTAGTCAAGTAAAGATAGGATCTCTACCAATCCATCTTGGCACGCGTCTCTTAAAGTCAGTAAAAGGACAGCGAATTTCTTCCTCTCTCTCTCTCTCTTTTTTTTTCTTCTTCCCCCCCCGTTTGTTTGGGGCTGTTTGTTACTTTTACTTCTAGCGGGTCATAGATGGTACTGATATCCCGTATGGTCAGAAAATCCATGCTGCAGGGGTGAAAAGGTGGTCATGATGAAGGGTCATTCTGCCACCTAAGAATAGCGGGAAAGTGAATTATTACTCTCAAAACAGGAACACTTTCAAGCTCAGATAAGATTTCTATTTCGTTTCTGGAAACGATCTATTTTAATAGAAGAAGTGGTCTCAGGTGGAGTTTGTGGTCTATAAGTGTTAACTCGGGCAATTTGTTCAGTAGTAAAAACTATCCATCCGCTTTCATAGTGTGAGCAATATTCAGAATATTTTCATTTTCCATTACTGGTTTGACTTTTCTATAAGAAAATCGTTTATACCAAAACTCTTTCAATCAGGTTTTATTATCAAATAAACAGGTTTTATTATCAAATAAATATTCGTGGAAAATTAATTTTAGCGTTGTAAACGCTTCGTTGTTTGCTTAAAACAAGAGATAGTCTCTAAAGAGACCATGAAGAATAATGGGGAGGGAGTAATGTGTAACCCTATGAGGGATAATATGTATTTTAAATTCTGTGAAAAGTTCATGCTATCTATTTTGAGCATTTCGCATAATACAGTTTTGAACAATTCTGTTCATGGAGTGTAATAATTATTTAATAGTTTATTAAAATTAATATAAATGAGAAGAAGAATTTTCCATATTTCCCCACAAGCTCTAATTATTCAGTATTGCTATTGATTTAATATAATAAATAACAAAATGTTTGTAATACTGCCTGTTTATAGTCCTGTACCAGTTGTCAATATCTGCAGTAGTATTTAAGAAACTCTTTTCTCTTGCCCCCAAATTCAAAAAGAATAAAAAGTCATGTTCTATCATAGTGAAAACAGCTGTCATTCCTACCTGTAACCCTGTTTCGTAACCCTGTTTCACACTTTATCCTCAAAAGAGGAAGGCCACTGAGTCAGATAAGATTTCGAAAAACCTCTCCACAGTATCCACACCCAGAGCGTTTACACTTCAACGCTGCACTCACGACATCGATTTTAGGTACAAGTCACTCAATTTACGTTCATGTCGCAACTGTCGTGTTCCTGTTCTCAGTGAAAGTCATATATGCTAATAGAAAAAAAAATATGTTTCTTTATAGATAAGTAAATTATTAGCATTTCTACACAGTTTCAGTGTTGAAATCAAGTCATTCCCGTTAAGTTCACGTCGCCATTGTTACATTCGCGCTATCAGTTCTTGTTAAAATCGTAAGATGGCTTCATGTTCTTTAGAACAGCATAAAACCATTAAAGCAGAATTTAAGTGGATTTCAATTAGTTTTTTTTTCTTCCACTCCCCCCCCGGATATTTTGAAAACGGTGAAGAAATAGGGCAAAGGGGATGGTGAATTTTCGAAATCTCATTTCCGTTCCCCCCCCCAAAAAAAAGCATTACCAATTTCAAGGGAAGTATCAGTTTTTCACTAAAACCGTTAGATGGCTCTATGCGTCTCTTTTGAACAGTGTAAAACTTTCCAGAACAATATAGAAACTTTAAAATAGAATTTGAGTGTGTTTTCTGTCAATTTTTCGCGAATATTTCGAAAACTGGATTTCGGAGAAAAAAAATACCCAGGCCTCCTAAATGAAGCCTCCTCACTCTGCATAAAGCTCAGGCAAAGCCGAATACAAATAACAAATAGAATAACAATTATAATGTTTAATAATATAACAATCAATACCTGTTAATAGAATATCTTCTTTTACACTTCAAAAATTATAATTTGCAAAACACAGTAGCAAATACGAAACATTTGTAAAATATAATCATATCACAGCAATAGCTGAAGATAATATCTAATTTAACAGTAAACCCACTTTTACGCTCTCTTAAAAAAATGCAATGACATTCCAACAACCGCATCGCCTGGGGAGACATTGAGCTATTAAATGCAAAAACCCCACCGCTGTTGCCCAACCGTCATTACGTGTAATTCATCATTACAAGCGATAAACTATAAACGCAGTGGCGGTCATCAATGAATATAGTACGTAAATTGAGTTTGGGACGGAATCTCCATTAACGAGCTTCCAACATTGATGGGCTTTGCACCGGTCGCTTCCTAATGCGGAATGTATATATTGGTTCAGGGTTACATGACCGGAAGAGAGCCAAGAAACGACGCCAATTCCATCGCTTCTTACTTATCTTCCGGGAACTTAATTTTCTTAAATTAATTATAAAATGTTTCTCACTATCGTAATATTTCGAGTTATTGCTGATTGTTTTCTACTTCACCACAATACCAGAAATATCACGACAAAATGCTTCACGTGATCGCTGTCCCAAAGTGCATATATAATTATACTATATTTGTCGTAGTTGTATAGAAATAAGGCTCCTTCATTTATTTATAACTGGCTCGCTGGAATGGTACTTTGATTTTTTGAAGAACTCGTTTGTTTTCATTTTTATTTTTGTTTACAAGCAGAGGCTGTTTTTTAATTACGCGTATGAGATCCGAAATTAAGACTGAGTATCCCAAACTCATAGGAAAATTCTGCATAATTCTATTACTCTCTTCTTCGTGTAGAGTTGCATCTTATTTCACTAGGTTCATGCTCATATCATTGTTAATTATTGCACGAGTTCTCGGAGTTCAGTTTTCTTACAGTCCTTTCTTTCAAATATCACTTAATTCTCCATTTTGATTTGGGTTAGGGTTATTCAGTTATGGCAAAGCACACGAGGGCTATCTGCCTAAAGGGAGGGATGCCTTCGCGGAGGACTTTCTAAGGGAAACTGGCTCGTATACACGTTACACATGGGGAAAACCACGAAAACGCCCATGCAGCCAGCCCATTCGCGAGATTCGAACCTCGGACCGAACTACCAGTGTTCAGCGTCTTTACCGCTCGGCCGCTGGTGGCTCGGCCGCTCGGCCCATTTTGATTTGAAATTAGATGAAAGACTTTAGGAAACTAAATGTATGTTTCATTATTTGTTCATAAATCTGCAGTAATTAGTAGGAATGTTAGAAAGATCGCGAGAATTTAAAATTTATTGCTAAATTGCAAGAAATTTAATGAAATACTGTTAACACGTTTATGAAAATGTTACAATATTTTCGTAAATTTTGATTTACTGTATGAAAATTTTTCACATTAGCCAAAATTAAATAAAATCTCGAATAATAAAAAATTTTGAAAATCTGAAAATTTCAGATTTTACATTACGCCCAACGGGGCGTTTTTTTAACGTTTTCTGTGTTACCTTTATTTATTAAATATCACGCTCTCCATACTTAAATCATAAAATTCAGTTCAACAGCAATGTTGCAAAATAATTTAAAAATGAGCCTATCTTTAGAATTTCCGATACACAGTCTCGCTCGCTGGAGATAAAAATGTTTTTTCTGTACAACGTTGAAATTGCTCGCCTGGAAATCGTTGAGTTTGTTAATCAAACATTCGTTAAAGTGTTACAAAATATGAAATTGATAATAAAACAAATTCCAGATACCCATATTCGGAGGAGGATTACGTTATTCAAAATTGGATGGCTCTAGGTACCGTTGTTTTACCACAATGTGAGAAACATACCTACACTTATGCAGATTCTTCATTATTTAATTTATTTAAATGTAATACAGGGCTCTAATGTTTGGTGGCAACAATTTGAAAAGTGAATCAACGTTTATAGTGAACCAACGCAAAATGCGTAATGATTTAAAGATCCGATGTCGCACAGACACAATACTCAGTATTGGTAAATCCATGTTTACTGTAAAGAGTTACGAAGGGGCAACTCCTGTTATGTATCTTAACTGCGGAATCGAAATCTTGAGATTTAGATTCAGATGGTAGATAATAGTGCTTCTGCACTACTCGCCTCTTATCACCATTCTTTTAGCTTGATTATGAAGCGATGGCGAGACTGAACACCACTGAATGAAATTTTATTTGAGTGTGATTGTCAAGGGATGATGTGTTTGGAAAGTTTTCTCGCCATTTTCGTGTCAAGCGTCTACTCCAAGAAATTATGTAATTGCAAAGTCTTCTCGCTTCTTTTTTTTTTTTTTTCCCTGTGAAACTGTGAATAGATGATGTTATCTAGGCCATAATAGTACTAATGATGAAAAATATCGAAATGCTTCGGAATGCCGCTCAGTGATAAGAAATGAACAAATAAAGTTTTTAAAATAACCCTTGTCGACTAGAAAAATACTAGACAGGCGCAAACTTTCGAGGAGTGAGATATAGACAATAACTGTGGAAGGAAATAAAATGAAGTACATCTGTATTAATTGACTTTTATGTCAATTTTTAAAAACTTAATTTAATGACCCTAATAAATATTTTCAGAATTTTGTGTTTGGCTATAGATGAATTAGTGTGCAAATATACATGGTGTCCTATAATTCCAACAATTTAAGAATTAATTTCCAATACTTTTGGATAGGTCTTCGATTGAAAGTTGATTTATCCCGTGATGCCAAAGCTAAACTCTGTCTAACATTTATGTGAGCATTTCCTTAAAGATCTTTATTAATGCGCAGAATATTACTGGTTTGCATTATAGGGGAAAAAATAGGAAGAAAGGATTCGCCAGCTTGATTCTGTAGCTATAGTCTGTTACTGAATTCGCAATATCAACTATAGCTGCCAGTTTCAGTTGAGTGAGATCAGTCTAAAAGGTTTCTCTTAAAATCTTTGAGGAATGAGTTTTAGGATCCTTATATCCTGAGTGATCACGGAACTCAGTAGTTAAAATTTATTTGATTGAACAAGTGATGAAAGAATGAAGATTACCAACTAACCACAATTCTAAATACTCACTGACAACAATCCGCAGATTTAAAATCAATAAAGGAAGAAAGGAAAATAAAGAAATAAAGCAAAACGGTTGAAAAATGTTAGTAAATACCAAAACGATGAAAATTTTGAAACCGCATATTAAGTAAATAAGCGATTTAATAAATAGTGACTTGTTTTAAATTCTACTTTGGTTAAGCTTCAGTCTCGGCTCACATAAAATGACGATTCTGATAGTAAATATCGTTTCAATAGAAAACGAGTGATTAGAACGAGTGATGCTGTTGGTTCATTACCTACCACTATCAAATGGTAACATCTATTATCTGACATGTATAGAGGGATATAATGTGAAAGAAGCATAGAATAATAAGGATTGGAATATGATAAAAAAGCGTTTTGAAACTAAAAATACAAATGCAGCTTTTGTATACAGAGTGATGAAGTCGTAAAGTTGGGTCAATATTCCGGTAATACATCATGAACTTTTGGCGATGAAGAGCTAAAAACAAAAAGGAAGTAGATTTCCAGAAATGAAAGCTTGTACCTCTGATTCACCAAGGTCAAGTGGGCAAGACCTCCGAACGTTAGTAATTTGCACTGGGTTCGATTTCCGACGAGCTGAATGGTTTCATAACATCCACGCGTAAAGGTAATATGTGCCATTTTTTTTTCTAAAAAATCCTTCACGAAAGGCTTTTTTCTAAGAATGATACCCAATAAACGTTTGGTCTCAAAGAACCGAAGGGGAAATACAGTACACTCTTCCTAAGATGATCGTCACTTTTCAAGATGATTTTGGTCTTTTGTGGAGGTAGTTGTCATAAAGAGGTAATGCTCTAATATAAATGCTTAGTTATGACCTCAGAAATAGTGGTCACGTCGTCGTTTTGGGGATTGCAGCTAAGAGAGTGTTCAATGTCCATGAAATTTTAATATATGAAGAGTATATAAAATGATTCTCAATACCTTCCAGTTTTCTAACACCGTTTGAGAAATTTTGAATCAGTTAGTAACTAGGTCTATGCTTATAATAATTTCTAATGTAAACATAATTATACAAATACATGTTTTTACAGTACAATAAACCCTATAGAAACTGCAACATCATAAAAAAATCTTTTTTCTGTCTAGTAATAAATTACTAGAATTGCCAGGAAGAGAGAAGTTAAAATTAATAAAGAAATAGCAAATCTTACCCAGATTGCGTTAACATTTCTAAGCACATTTTGTATTTATGCTTACTATTTTAAATGGTAATGCTTGTATCCGTCAGGATAATCAAGCCCGTCTTAATCTCTCAGTAAAGTTATGCCAACACAGAAGAAGGTTTAAAATGGTTTAAAATAAACCTTCTTACTATTTTAAACCTTCTTTTGTATTAGCCCCTCAAAGCACGCTAGGCTATCTGCTAAAGAAAGGGGAAGCTTTAGTGGAGAATTTTCTAAAGGAAACTAGATTGTAAATTTGAGGTGTAAAATTTAGTTCTGCGAAATAGATACATTACATCTGCGGAAAAGCCGAGAAAACTCCCATCTATCCAGACCTTTTTCTAAAATTCGAACACTAGTCGAATTAGTCGTTCAGCGATGTTACTCGTTCGGCCTCTGGTGGGCGGCCGCAAGAAATTTTTTAATAGTAAGTAAATAAATCGAGGCTTTTTAATTAATTGACTTACAACAGTTCTGCTTCAGTATTTTTCTTAGTAAGAGACGTCAAAAGCTTTCACGAGAAAAACTTCACCAGCGGTCGAGCGGCAAAGTCTCTGAACACTGGTAGTTCGACCTGGGCTCGGATCTTGGCGAACGAATTGGTTGCGTGAAAGTTTTCCACATTTGTAACGTGAATATAAGCGATTTCCCTTAAAAGTCCTCCACGAAGGCATTCCTCATAGGCAGACAGACCTCTAGTTCTTTGCCTTCATCAGCTAACCTAATCTAACCTTCATGAAGAAGCCACTGCAAGAAGCCATTATGTAAATCGATTATCTCTGGTATCGATAGTTGTGTTTTTAAAGATGCCCTCACAGAAAAACAAAATCGCCTGCAATTAGAAATCTAAGATTAAGATCTTAGAAACATTTTACTGAGTATGTTTAATCCTAAAGCATTAAAATATAAAAAAGGGTTCATTTAAAAGATTAGGAAGTGATTAATTTTCCGAACCAGTTTTTCAATATTCACTCTGCTACTTCCGTTAAGAGAGAGATTTACAGTGAAATACTGCGAAATGTTAAAGTGTCAGTTTTGACCTCAATGTTCTACATAGCATTCAGGCCACAATTTTACGCAACACTAAAATTTCTGTATTAATCTATCGCTCCTTGTGATTATCGCACTAAAATTTAAGCAATGCTTTTTGAAACGAAAAGCTGAAGGTGCAAGATCGCATCTGAAGTGTTTCTTAACTTTATGTCGCGTGTGCTTCATTTATTATTTTTTAAAGGAAAACTTTGCTTTTCGAACTTCCATATTAATTTTAGACCACAAGACGAGCGAGACTTCGCCAAATGGGGTTACTCACACTCCATCCGCACTCTTCTCCATCCTCCTGCATCCCAGCGGACGCATCGGATCGAAACTCGCTCCATTCAACTCCCTCCCTAACATCCGACCCTACCGTCCAATCACGAAGTGATCTTGTTTCTATTCTCTTCCAACTTGGCCAATCATAGCTTCCTGTGGTCGGAAACAGGGTGCAAGAGCTGAGAGAAAAAAAAATGCAAAAAAGGATATAATAGTAATAATAATAATAATAATAATAATAGTAAAAGGAAACAAAACGACGAGGGGTATGCTTTCCCTTGTTTCTCCCCTCGGAAATGATATCATCAAATAAGAAGAGACGGGAGCCAAGATAAAATAGCCCATTAACTGGAAGCCGGACATGAGAGTAAAGACAGCAGTTACTCCATTCTTATATTAAAGTTTTCCGGAGTTTAATGCGGATAATAAATAGATGGGATATCTTTTATCAGAAAATCTACGTTCCTGTTTGCGTTTTTGCTCCTATTCTCTCTTCCGTTTCTATTCTCTTTCATTCGTCTGATGAATTATTTTATTATTAGTCAATCGAGGACGAAACAGTTTAATAATACTTAATTTAATGACGCTGATAGAACAACTATTTAAATCAAGTTCGATAAAACTCTAAATATTCGGATTTAATGGGACCACAACCTATCCGGATATGCGAAAAATGCGGATAATTGGCTGTATGTATGTCGTGGATATGGACTGCCAAATTTTTTTGTCAATAGGAGCAGCATGCTACAATTCAGAGAAACTGATAAAACGGAATTAGATATTTATATCATTCTTAAAGCAATCAAGGAAGTTATGGGCAAAGAAATGTTTCAAATAATTAAAATATCTGATTTGAACACCACATGACTGCCTTTCACGGCCTTTTAAATTGTACACATTTCTTGCATTCCATTTAATCTTATTTCCTCGAATTTTGTTAAAGACATATTTCTCATTCAATTAATTCGGTTATCTCTTTGCGACAAGCCAAAAATACGTAAAAACTCAAAGCATCTTCATTAAAAATATTAAAATACGGAAAAACGTAAAACACCAAACGCAGTTAAAAGCATCTAAACTAACAATTTTTACAATTAAAATTAGTTTTTATGCAAAAACAGGCAGTTCGGCCAGCGGGCAGGAATAAATAATATTCGGTGCACAAAATTGAAAGTTTACTTTTGTACCACTTGGCAAAAAGACACTGAAGTTGGTGCACAAATTGACTTAATTGACTATTTTACAAACAGTATGAAATGTACATAAATGGCGGCCTCTTTAGACTTAACCCCCTTAAATTTTTAATTTGTTGATAATTCTACAACTATTGTATGCAGATCAACTAAAAGCATAAAATCCTTAAGCAGAACGTAAGAACAACATAATTCAATCCCTTTTAAAGCAAAAAATGCACAATTTACCAACATATAAGAATAAAAGTACTGAGCTCACCGAGACAGGTAATAGAAAGAGTTTGGAACTAAAAAGGGAGGTGCACAACTACATGTTATAGTAGTCCCATATACAAAATTTCAACTTTGTAAGGCTACTCGTTTTTGAGTTATGCTAAATACATTATACGTATGTACAGGGGTCACGAAGAAAAATATCTTCTTAATCCATTTTATAATCCATTTTGAGAAAAAAAAAAGATTCTTTATTTTGTCCGTACCCAGAAATGTCACGCAAAAACATCGTTCAAATGGATTCGAAAGCGGTCAAAATGGATATTTTCTATGAAATGTGATAACTGAAAATTTTCGCGATTACCATACTTTCTTTACTTCAGAAGGAAATAAAAATTAACATTACATTTTATTACTGATGCAGTTATTTAGTATAAATATAAATAAATAATTCTTGTTGCTCTTGCCATGTGTTGTGTAAAATGTATTTTTACAATGCACCAATTTTTAATGTGTAACTAACTTAACGAGCATTTTTTCTTTCAGGTTGAGAAAAAACATACAGACACTGATGAAAAGATTTAGATTTTAATGTCGCACCAAGAATTTGATAAGTTTTTTTTTTATGCTGTTGTTGATCGTCGCAGGTTACCAATCTGCTCTTTGTTCCCTTCTGCTAACACAATTTTTTTCGTTCTTTTACCTTTATTATTAAGCATCACTTTTTTGGCACTTATGCAACATAAAATTCAAGACAAACAAAATCACAAAATATTTGAAAAGAGCACAACTTTAGAATTTAGAGTGTTACGGGTTGCCAAGCACTATTTTAGAATGTTCACTAAATTGTTTCTTTGAAAACTAGCCGGTTAATGAAGGAAAAATAGTAAATCAAATTAATTTAACATCTTCTTAAAAAAAGTATACACTGCATTACCTATTTATGTTATTTTATTAAAGGAAAATATTTAAAATACGATGGAAAAATAAACTATATGGACAACGAAGAATCTATTGTGCAAGCAAAATTCGGTGAATCGAGTATGTGTTTTATGTTTACTTTCATTTAAAATCGCAATTAGTTATCTTTCGGAAACTGATCGGTGTGAAAAAATTAGAACTGCCGGTATGATCTAATTAATATATAACGCATAATGTAAAAAAATTATGCTTTCTTAAGAAATAAAATAAAATAAAAATAAAAAATAAAATAATAATAATTAAAAAAAATAAAATCTGAAAGGTTTCAGATTTTAAATTACGTCTAAAGGGGCGTTTTTTTAACGCTTTGTGTGTTATCTTTATTTATTAAATATCATGTTCTTCGCACTTAAACCACAAAATTCAACAGCAATATGGCAAAATAATTTTAAATTGAGCATATCTTTAGAATTTCCGACACACAGTCTCGCGCGCTAGGGATAAAAAGGTTTTTTCTGTACAACATTGCCATTGCTCACTTTGAAATCCTTGAGATTGTTAATCAAACATTCCTTAAAGTTTTACAAAATATGAAATCGATAATAAAACAAATTCTAAATTTCAAATTCGGGCATCCGGACGCCTATATTCGCAGTAGGATTATTTTATTCAAAATGTTTGATGGCTCTAGGTACCGTTGCTTTGTCATAATGCGAAAAACATTTATGCAGGTTCTTCATTATTTAATTTCTTCAAATATAATACAGGGCGATTGGTGGCAACGATTTGAAAAGTGAAGCGGACATTCAGAGTGGTTCGAGGTAAAATCGCAAAACGAAAACAATAGTCCTTCAGGGACAAAGAATCTTTGGACTAAAAAAAAATATTCACTTTCTTTAATGGTAAAAAAGGACTACAGGTCGGGAAGACGATTACGGAAATGGCTGCCCTCCTTTAGAGTCCCGTTCAAATTTCGGCTATGGTATAGACTTTTGTAATGCTATTTCTTTGTTGAATAGGGTCTCTTGAATTCCGTCAGCTCGTAGGTCGAGAGGTTTTTGGTAAGAAAAGAATAGTACGAGGAATTTGAATTCATCTGAATTCCAAACTTCGAGATATTTTCGTTTAACTGTCAGAACTGAACATAGCTGAACAAAGTCAGCTACTTTCACAAGCGGTGCTCATTTCTTGTAACCAACAACTGTTGTATATGGCCAGCTATGATTATTTATCAGTCCTGAAACGAAGAAAAACCTTACATACTTACGTATGATATTATTATTAAACTTTATTTGATAGTCTATTGGTCTGTTTCATTTGGCTAAATTGTTGATGGCGTTTGTTACAATATGATATGATGATAGGAAAGCAAGAAGAACGATTAAAATACTATCTAACTCTATGATTTAGAAAGTTTTTCTTGTTTTCAAAAGTTATTGTTGAGAAAGGCATTCTCCAAAACATTAACGCATTAAAAAAATTAAGTAAATAAAATAAATAAATAAAACAAAAAAATCTGAAATATTTCAGATTTTATACTATGCCCAAAGGAGACTTTTTTTCATTACACCGACATATACGTTTTGAAAACATTTGTGCTAACTCCCTTTTGGGCTAAAAATATTTAAAAACAGCATATCTTTAGAATGTCTGATAAACAATCTCACACCTTGGAGATAAAAGTGTTTTATTTTGTACAGTGCTGCCACTGCTCGCTTTCAAATCGTGCAGTTTTACAAAATAGGAAATAGGTAATAAAACTAATTAGAAATTCAAATACGGGCTTCCAAGTGCCCATATTTGGGTGGAGGACTACGCTATTCAAAATTTGATGGCTCTAGGTACCGTCGTTTTTTCACAGTGCGATAAACATACACACATTCGTGCAGATTCTTCATTATTTAATTTGTTTAAATATGATGCAATGCGATACTATTTGGTAGCAATAATTTGAAAAGTGATTCAGCGGTTTTAGTGATTCGACGCAAAATTCCATTTCGAGACTAACAGCCCTTCTGGGCTAAAGCCGTTGGGCTAACAAAAAGTAAAAAATAAAAATTAATTAAATTTGAAAATTTCAAACAGCAATCTAACACTTCAAAAAATTTCCTACAGAATTTTAAAATGAAATTAAAATGAATTTATATTTTAAATTTTAAAAAGTATAAGAATATTGAGATAGATAAGAATACCAATATGATCTTAGCTTGCATCTTTCAGTTTAACATCTGGAACAATTTTAAATTATGTAGTTAACTACGCCTACTAGTTCAAGAATTATTTGCCTGGAAAATAAAGGTATAAAATATGAATCATTACATTTAAAATAAGCTGTTCAAAATGGCCAAGTCAAAGGATAGAGGAGGGAACATGGTATTATTTCATTGTAAATTATCGTCATTTGGAGACATGTGCATTTATTGAAAAGAAAAGACATATTGTGACTAAATGTTTAAGACATAGTTGCGTATTTATGTCATTTATCGCTTGCGTAAAAGGCTTGTGACAAACATATCTATTAATTGGGAATATTTTCTACCAAATCTAGGATACGGAATCAATAAACATCTCGAAGATTTCTTCGAAGCATTCGAAAAATTCACACTTTAAAAATAAATTAATCTGTAGGAAATCTTTTAAATCTTAAAATGCTTACTTTCATACTGTATTTAAGGGACTTTTCAAATGATTGGAACAGCCACAATTCAAACTTAAAAGCATACAAATAGCAAGCCACCTCTGAAAAAACTCACGCATAGAGGAAACACTACCCCATATAACCTTACTTTTGATTGACAGATAAACAGATAAGAGTGATATTTCTTCTGTGCGAATTCAAAAACTTTTGCCAAAAATCAACATCGCCTTTTCATACAAAGGGGAAAAGCGCCAGCCTACAATGGAGCATAACGTTGTCGAATGTGTCAAGGTCTGTCACATACGAAATGCTCATAAAAGGTTCCATTCTCAATTTTGACCGCAAAATTCGCACTTTCTCAACGTACACACACATACGCAAACCTCGGAAATACAGAAGCCACAGAAGATATCAATGAAAGCCCAGCAGCAAATACAGACATCTACTCAGGATAAAAAAAGAGAGGTTAGTTGACTTTGTGGCATACAAAAGAAGACAAGTTAGTGTCAGTAGCATTGTAGAACTTTCTATTCAGAATCGTGAATGGAGAATAAAGACGTCTACGCTTTTCATGAAGAAAGTATTTATTCTCTTCTCGCGAACTGTCGTGCGAAAGTTTAGTGAAATTGAAGAACAAAGACGAATTTTATTTACTTTAATAAAATGCTTTGTATCACGTTATTCTGCATTATATCACTCAAAGATAACTATTATATGTGATAGCTTTTCGAAGAAGCTTTTCTTCTTTTCCTGTTACAGCCGTTAGAAAGTTAATAATTTAAGAATAGTAGAATGAAAGATAAAGATTTTTTCGGTCTCCTTAACAAATGCAAATTAAATTAAATCATTAAAGATTTCATAATGCTTTAATCTAGAAGTATTGTTTAGTTATTAAAAAGTTATGTTAGGTTTTATTAAGCTAAAGAAATTAAATTAATACCTACTTTCCAGGAAATCTTTGTTTAATATACAAAAATAAATAAAATGTGCATGAAATATAATATGATGAGTATGTAACATATATAAAACATATCTATATCTATATCTATAGATTAAATTAAAGAAATTAAGTTTATATTTTCCAGGAAAACTTTGGTTAAAAGAAAGATCATCAAAAATGTGTATTAAATATAATATGATGACTATGTAATACAGCGACTATGTATTATATATAAAACATGTATATCTATATCTATAGAAAAAACTAAAGAAATTATATTTGTACTTATTATTCAGCAAATTATATTCAGCAAATTTTTGTTTAATAAGCAAAGATCGGCAAAAATGTATTAAATATAATGGCTATGTAATTTATTACTAAACTAAAGAATTTAAATTAACACTTTCCAAGAAATCTTTGTTTAAAAAATATGATATTAATTTGAAATGAATGTGAGAATTTTAAAAGTAGTCAAAAACCTAGGGCCACGTTAGTAATGCGGAAAAACAGGAAAGAGTTAATACCATCTTATTATTTTTAAATTTATATGTATTTCTAAGTGTCCTTTAAAATTCTGTTAATGTTCTAAAATAATTCGTGTATGAGAACTTCCGATAATTTATAATTTTTTTTAATGCATTTAACTGGAACCGTGAAAGTTAAAAATGTCTTTTATGCATTTTATTATATATTGTTAGTCTTCAGAATGTGGAAAAATAATGAAAATTAACACTTCTAAATGTAGGAAAGTTAATCTTTCTAATGTGCCATAAGAATTTAATATTCACATCCTTATACTTTTATTTGATTTAAAAATTTAATTTCATTATGTGTTAAAATAATTCGGCTGCTGCCAATCAATGAATACTTAAATATCTTGATTTAAAATTCCATCACTGCTAGCAGCTATAGACAGTTAAAAAAATGAAAGTTTTTTAAAAACCGATGACATATAAAAAAGCTACATTATAAATTCTGAAAAAGTTGCATTCAGAAAACTACTTTTTTATCTAGCTGCACCTCAAAATCTGCCACTTAAAAAGGATTAGGCAAAAATAAAAAAGAAAATCTGAAATGTTTCAGATTTTAAATTACGTCCAAAGGGGCGTTTTTTTTTAACATTTTTTGTGTTACCTTTAATTATCAAATAGCATGTTCTTCGCACTTAAACCATAAAATTTAATTCAACAACAATATGGCAAAGTAATTTTAAACTGAGCATATCTTTAGAATTTCCTATGCACAGTCTCACGCTGGAGATAAAAATGTTTTTTCTGTACAACGTTGCCATTGCTCGCTTTGAAATCCTTGAGTTTGTTATTCAGAAATTCGTTAAAGGTTTACAAAATATGAAATTGATTATAAAACAAATTCCAAATTTCAAATTTGGGCTTCCATAGGCTCATATTCGCAGCAGGATTACGTCATTCAAAATTCGTTGGCTCTAGGTACCGTCGTTTTATCACAAAGCGAGAAACATACATGCATTTATGCACATTCTTCATTATTTAATTCCTTTAAATATAATACAGGGCTGCAATATTTGGTGACAATAGTTTGAAAAGTGAATCGACATTTAATGTTTCCGACGTAAAATCGCAAAATGAAAACAATAGTCCTTTAGGGACAAAGCCCCTTTGAACTTTTTAAAAAAAAAAGCACTATGTTAAAAAAAAAGTGTAAAAGTCCTGAAATATAGGAGTTTTTGTTACAGTGGCTCACAGTCTACAGGAATATCGTATATTTCTGAAAAATAATTATTTCTGTGAATTTGAATCGCCACTTGCTTTGCTGTAAAATAATAGCATTCATAAATTTTGAACTACAGATTCCTTTTGAACTTTTATTTATTTATTTATTTTTAAATTCTGAGGGCCACTACGGGCATTGTTCTATTTTTCAGTCTATGGATTTTAAACCAGGCCTGGTAAAATTATACAAGATGAGAATGAATGTTGTTGAAAATTTTGGTTTTGCTAGCTTTTAAACATAAAAGACGCTACTAAACGTTTGTTACGTATACTCGATTAGGTTACGCTCCCGTAAACAATTTTCTTCATAACTTTCAGTATGAAGGATGTCTTCGTGAAGGCTACCTGAAGAAAACTATTTCTGGTTTACGTTGCGCTTACTCTGGAACGATAAAAATCCACGTGTAGTGCATTTTCAGCCACCCGACATCAGATTCGGCAATGAATTACCAGTGTTTGGTTTCTGAAGGAGATTACAACCAGCACTGGACCAGCAGCGTAGTATACAAACTATGCAACACAAACTCCGCAACAGTTAAAAGATATTTAATCAGAAAAATTTGGAAAGGCGTTTCTTGTGGAAAGATACGAGAGGAAACTGGTTATTATTATGCAGGTTTTATATTGACTGGACTTCAGTTTCTGTATTAGAATATATAAGAATGAATTAGTCTTTTAATCATTTAGAGAAGAATGCGAATGGCATTCATTATGTATGAAGGCGCTCTTTATATAATAAGAAATGCACATTAAACACTCCAGAATCTTTTCTAAATTGTTGGATTACAATGCCAACTAATTTACGGACGGCGCAGAGAGAATGTGAGCAGGAGGTTCCGATCACTCGGAACTTCAGTCCAACAACTAGGTTAAGGAGGATTAAAGGGAACGCTCACCAACTACGGTCCAGTAGGTTTAAATTTGTTTCTCAGCGTGGTTCTAAAGTATGAGGGTACAAAGCATACTCTTAAAAATAGAGGTGAATACGACCACACACAGGCAAACAAAGCTACGCTATATCAATCACATATCAGTACCATGTCATCAAACTTTCTGCTGCTTTACTCACTCTAAAGGTGAAAAATTCTTTCCGAAAAGGGAGAAAATTAAAGTAACGAAAACAAGGTGTTGTTATTATCATATATTAGTATAGCTGCTGTACTATGCTTTTAGAAAACAGAATTAGAAATAACACTATAGCAGTTATACAGAATGGAATACAACAGAAGCTGTGTCAACAACTAAGCATGTGAAGTATAATAATGATGTCTACAAGTTATTTGGAGTTTTAGAATTTGTCACTTAGAAAGAACATTCATAACATGTTAGCATAAGGCTAATTTTAATGCTGTAAAATAAGATATTTAGAAAAATCTAAAAGAATTACAAGAAAACTAAATTAAACTGCCAATAAAACATTTCGTAGCACAGATACGTAACTTATGCCATTAGAAAAATCCATCATTAAATACACTGCTAGTACAGTATTAACATAATATTAAAAAGTCTTATATTGCTTTTAAGTCTATTATCTTTATTATATGCGGCTTAAGTGTCTGTTTGTCGACGATAGTTTATTGGTTGCTTGCGTAACTGTACTAGCCAATGGGCTGAAGTTGCCACGGCATTCAAATAGTAAACTAATTTTATCGCGATAGTTATCATTATTTTAATTAAATTATCACGGTATTTAAAAATTTTTAATTCGTACAATTGTTGCTTATTATGCATTTAACTACATTTACATATGAATTACTTAGAAACTTGTAAACGTTGAGAAATTAAAGGAGACGAAACCAACTAACGAGTTGTGCGTAGTACATCTCATCGAGTAGGTTTACCCAAACTCTCCTATGCTAAATATCCTTTCGCGTAAAGAGTTTAAAATTTTGCCCGATTTTATTCCGACATTGTATTTTGAACTGAATTTTCAGCTGGACGCAGACTGAGCGTGTCAGGAGGAACGTGAACATTTGTTTGCATTAGCAATCATCTGTTTTTGAAATGGTTTACAAATGAACGCAAATTGAGCGTGTCAGGGGGAAGGTGAACATTTGTTTGCATTGGCAATCATCTGTTTACATAAAAACTACGTCTTAACGTAATTTCTTTTAAGAATGCCTCCTAGAAAATACAGCACTAAAGAGTAGAGAAAAGGAGCTAAAGCTACACAAAAACGGCATTCTCGACAAAAAGAAACCACTGAGCAAAGAAAGAAATGTACCACCAGTGGTCCAGTGGTTTCCTTCATTATACCCTTCTTTAAGCAATTAAGCAAGTAGAAGGGGGAAACCCCGTGGAGCAGTAAGCAAAGGGGCGTCCTCGCCGCCTGCCCTGGGTTGCTTGAATTAGCAGACACCTTTGCAGAAATCATTTTATTTACAATTTATAATATCTAGAACAGTGGTCATTTCGTATGACCGCCAGGTTTTCTAGTTTTGTTATAAACAGCTTACTTTTACTGCTTAAAAGGAAAATTATAAGTAGAATAGAACACAGAATGGCAACAGCTTTTAGAATTGGCAATTTTTCAGGTTGTACAGTAGATTTAAGTAATAGGTACAGGTCTAGTCACATGCACGTGACTTATAAAATAGGAAAACAAAGCAACAGACGTAACTAATGTCATTGAAGTGATTACGTACTAAGCAAAGCATTATTAACGCCATCGACACGATTATTTTGTTTAAAAATTAATAAATAAACAATTTTTTTCCCTCCAAAAGTTGAACAAAGACGCTATCAGATGAGAGAAAATGATTATGCAACCAAATGCTTATTACATCAAACCAAATGCTTACAAACGTCTTTTATGTAAACGGTATAATTGCTCACAATTATTATCAGTTTAGATATGCTAAAAAATTCATCAAATCCCTTTATTATCAAAAAGCGAAAAAGACAAATTATGAAATGTACTAAGCCCCATCGAAAGCGTTTTCGGTGCCTTAGGCGATGAGTACAATTAGTAAGCGTCCAAGATTTTTAATAACTCAAAACAAAATGTAGCTTTATCTAGTTGTCGCTTGTAAGAACAATTTAGCTGGCAGACCCCCTAAAATCGTGTTGTAAATATTGCCTAGGTCGCACGTGCTTGGACACGGCATTCAAGTGTATTATTTTTAAGCCTCTCAGTTTGTTGCGCAGATATATACAGTTGGGTATAATTTTAAAAATGTTTGTCTAATATGAAAGCTAAACATCTCTCTAAAAACTGACAGCAGCATCTACCAATCAGAGTATTTGATTGATACTACGGTACAGTAACTTAAGGCTCAGACGGTGTATAAACGGCACAAAAACTGGTTTAGATGTTTTGGCACAAAGTTCGAAGTTTTCGTCCTTATGCAGACTTGCCATAAGAGTCAACCAATCACAGCCGAAAACAGAGTGGGAAAGCTGTAGACATTATCCCCGCATGCACAAATTTAACTTCTCTAATTGGTTGCGGCTTAGTCCCTGTCTCTCAGATGTGAACGGAACTCCCGCATTTTATGCATTATGACTGTGGCTCTATGGCATTTATACCACTGTCCAAACCGAGCCTAACGTGGTGGGAGAAATGGAAAGAACAGACTTAAAATACTCCCCAAAAGGAAAACTTATCTTATATAGGAAGAGTTATAATTAGAAAGGCGTTTTAGACTTATAAGACTTTTGAATCTAATATTATCTGTATACATAATTTATATGCGCATATTTAAATCTAAATTCCCCACAGAAAACACATTAACTGGAAAAACAGGAATTTGTGATTATAATTTTTCGACTTGTCCTAATGCTGAATTTCAAATATAACTTAAAGTCATTTTGGAGATAGTTATAAACTCTGAGCACTGCCTTTCATTCCGCAGTACATAGGCTCTCTGTGAGGGGCAAAGACATTCGGAGAAGAGGAGGAGAGAAAGCCATGCCCGAGATATTCAATCATGAAAAATGGCTTCCTAAAATGAGTTGAATAGACTCACACAATAAGAACCGAAGCAAATTTTTTCGTTTTTATTTTTGACACATGGGTTTTCGTTTCCGGAACAAGCAGAGACAAATATACCACACCCATACCCAATCTATTGATACGTTTCAGTCGCATTTCTGTATGTTGAGGTTTATTTTTTTTTTAGTTGGAGAAACATTTTTCTATTTAATCCGGCAACAAATACGTGTTATACAGAACAGAATCAAAAGCATTTATATATGATTGTCCGTTGTCAGGAGGGAAAAAAAAAGGGAAAACGCAATGGAACTTAGAAAAATTTGTTGCTGATATATGTCTTGCATTTGTTGTGCTTAAGGTTCAAGTTTTTTTTATTCCAAAGGAGCAATTTGCCCGGAAGGACTATTAATTTCATTTTGGCATTTTGCCTCGATTTACTATAAACGTTGATCCACTTTTCAGATTGTTACCACCAAATATTATCGTCCTGTATTATATATAAAGAAATTAAATAATGAAGAATCTGCATAAATGTATCTCGCATTGTGATAAAACAACGGTACCTAGAGCCATGGAATTTTGAATAACATAATCTTCCACCCGAATATGGAATCTGAAAGAAAGAATTTGAATCTGGAATTTGTTTTATTATCGATTTCATATTTTGTAAAACTTTAACAAATTTTTGATCAAGAAACTCTATGATTTTAATGTAAAATCGCAATGTAAAATCTGAAAACTTTCAGATTTGATTTTATTATTATTGTTATTTTTTTTTTCTTAGAATTTCACGAATGCGGTGCAGATTTTGGTTATATTCTGGATATCAACCTAAAGCGTAGTTTATCTTTATAAAAATTACATCAGATTAATTAAAAAAAAGATGTGAAAAATCCATTATTAAAAAGATATAATTTTTCTAAACATTTTTCATTAGAGACAGATGTGTATATTACAAAACGTAAGAAAAAATACCAAGCATACACTTTTCTCTTTTGTCCGTTTAAATTTCGTAAAATCCGAATTCACATCAACTGTAAAAATTTATGCAAACATATTTTTTGTTCTGACAGAACAAAATGGTCAAAGTGAAATATTTAGCACAGTAAGCAAATTTTCTGATAAGCCAAGTTTTTGAAGTTATTTGTATTAATTGCAGAATTCGCCATTTGTTTAACTAAATAGTGAGGAATGTGTGCATATTCTTCGCACTGTGGGAAAACGGTGGCACCTATAACCTCTAAACTTTGAACACTCTAAACGAGTGCACCACGAAGCCCAAATTTTTAATTTCGAATTTGTTTTTTTTTAGCTCTAAACAGTTTTTGGTCTCGAAATAATAATTTTGCATCCATTCACTTTAAATAGCGTTCACTGTAAAAGCGTTGCTTCACTTTTCATTCGAGACTGTTGCCATTTGGCAAAATAGAAGATATGCGTCTTTCAAATTTAATCTGTCTGTAACTGATTAACAAACTAAGCTATTTAAAAGCAATAAATGTTAGTTATTCATTTCTATTATTATTCATTACTAGCTGGATTCGTTAAAGTGATTATCATATTTTTTCTTCTTTGCAATAATTATTTTAGGCGCTGGCTGCTCAAGCAAAATAAATATAAATTTGTCCTTGTGCAAGTACAAACTGTAAGAAGTTAAGTAATATATGATATCAGAGAAATCTTTTGTTAACTACAATAATGGTGAAGATAATCATAAAAATTATTAACTAGAAATTTGACTTGAAGAAAATTTTGCGCACCTGACTTAAAAAAAAAAAAAAAACTCGGAATACACTACATTTAAGCATACGTAGATGTATACATATATGCACGAGTAAAAGCTTAGCTCTCTGCTTGAAGGCGTATGACTGGTGGAAAATCCTCCCACTTTAAATAGTGCTGAGGTTGATATTATTTGCGAAGAAGAAGAATTAGATTTGAAATATCATGAAGAGAGTATATATATAATTCTGTTAGTAGTGGATAAGGAAACCTTTGGCTAAAATTAACGAAAAAAAAATCTTACTTTATATCCGGATTTGTGGAAAAATTATATTTATTTTAATTATACCTTTTCCCACCTTGTAAAATCAGCCTTTATATATATATAATTCTATTAGTAGTGGATAAGGAAACCTTTGGCTAAAATTAACGAAAAAAAAAATCTTACTTTATATCCGGATATGTGGAAAAATTATATTATTTTAATTATACCTTTTCCCACCTTGTAAAATCAGCCTTTATATATATATAATTCTATTAGTAGTGGATAAGGAAACCTTTGGCTAAAATTAACGAAAAAAAAAAATCTTACTTTATATCCGGATATGTGGAAAAATTATATTTATTTTAATTATACCTTTTCCCACCTTGTAAAATCAGCCTTTATATATATATATAATTCTGTTAGTAGTGGATAAGGAAACCTTTGGCTAAAATTAACGAAAAAAAAATCTTACTTTATATCCGGATATGTGGAAAAATTATATTTATTTTAATTATACCTTTTTCCACCTTCAAAAATCAGCCTTTAGTGCTGCTAATCATATTATAAGCGAAGACAGAAACCGTCTGAATATTTGGTCTCCTTTTCCATATGAAAGAGACCTTCGTTTCTTCCTTTCGAAAATAGAACCAGACACGAAATGTTTAGTTTTTCAGCACAGCCTCAAAGCTCCCATTAAAAACTAATTAAAAATTTTGCATTTTATTTTCATTTTTTTTTTAATTTAAACCACTTTTTGTTATATTGTAATAAATATTCTGTCTGTTATAAATATACTCGAAGTATAAATGGATAAATAAATTGAACTGTACATTTTTTATAAAACTCTTAAAAAAATTACTTCACAATTGCCTTAAACTGAGTTATTGCAGACCGTTTTAATCACCGACAGAGCAGAAGGTAGGTATAAAAGGGTTGGCTACTCCTGCTTTAAATGAAGCCTCTTGACTCTTCGAAAAACCCGGGACCACCGGGAAATTCAGCTAATGTATTATAATTCACATCCACAAGGAATATTATATATTAAAAATACATAAGATACGAATTATCTAGGATCATGTTGTGTTGTTGTTATGGCTCATTTTTCTGATCCCTGTGTAATCCAGATGAAATTCAGGAATTCACACTGGCTAAGGGGCAGAATATTGTATCTTTCGCTGGCCAAGGTTTTGATGCCCCCAAAATGGCTCATATTGCTTTTACGTGTGCGAACCAGTTATGGCAAAATATGGCAGGGCTGTCTGCTTAAGGAAGCGATGCCTTCATAGAGGAATGTAATAAAGGAAGTTTAAAAAATTTGTTGTACATTTGCCTATCTGATAGGAATTTATGAGCTTTCAACCGGTCCAAAACGATTCCTAAAATCCTGTTCATCTGTAATAATATGAGTGACTAACCAAATGCTTAAGATAACCAAATTGTAAAAACTAATAAATTATAAGAACTAATTCTTTGTCCTAAATAATTTTTTTTTTCCAGAAATTCGGAGACAGACGATAATACGAATGAATAATAAATATGAAAAAAGATAATTAACTACCAGTGATTAGTAAATTCACACTCAAAAGAACTCTAAATTATTTCTGTAAATCAATTATTCTAAATTAGATATTTTCCAGAATTTCCAGACAAGCGGTTATTATTTCCCCCCCCCCAGATCGTTTTACCTTTGTTATTGAGATAGATGGATTTAGAAAAAAAGAACATCTAAAGCCATTTATTTGTTAGCAGAAAACGGCGTTAAGGACAAAAATCGGAGGGAAAAAACCGATGGTTCTTTTTTCATTTGACGACTGCCTCTCGGCATGGTGTCCGCGGACGCTTTTCTGTGGTTCCTTTTGTCCCCTATAGGGGAAGTAAAAACACTTCTTCGACTCCCCCTGCCGTTAAATGTACAACTAGCGACGAACCAGAACCGGAAATCTATCGCTCAACCTGAAATTGTCACTTTATTGCTTCGCTCCGTTCTCTATTATAGAAAGTCATTTTTCAATGTCACATATTTTTGAAGCCACGCCTCTTTAAAGCAGAGAACTCTGAAAAGCTTAAATATATCACTCAAAATCAAGAAATCGATAAAAATTTCTGCAATTTTTAAATTTAATTGGGAACGTATTTTTTACGTGCATTTAGTTACTGCACATTTTCATAAATCATGGCTTCGTATTATTTAATCATGGTTTCGTATTTTGTTAAAATAAAGTAACTAATTTAAATAAGCAAGCTTATAATTTTTTATAATACTTAAATTTTCGGAACTTTATTTGTCAAATGCCAGTTACATTGGCCGTTAGGCCATTAAACTCCTTATTTGCCAACAGCGCTGAAATTTACAAGAAAAATTTGTCAGTGCTTCACACTCGTCTTAATGTTTCGCCGTCATTAGCCATCCACTATTACATAAAACACATAACGGCGAATCAGCTAGTACAATGCAAAATAAATGATTCTGTAGACAGTCATGTCCTGTCAATAGTCTAAAGAAGCAACGGCAACGGTTCGCGGGTGGTCAGGAACAAAAGCTGGGTTTGTTGAGAAAACACTTCTAGGCTTGCTCTCACAAGCCCCAGTGGCAAAATCTCTAAAGTCTTGATATGTTAGATATTAATTAATTAATTAAAGTTGTATTAATTAGGTCTTGCATTATCCTCCCGGAATGGTTAGAATCGTTATAATTCCAGCAGGAGCTATGAGCATTAAAATCTTCACAGAGGATAGTTTTATTAAGGAAGGAAAGACTCTGGAAACTTAATTTATTATTATTCGGTAGGCTATAACAAGCATAAATAGTGAAATGGGTTTTTTGTTTTCAAACGTCGATTTTGACCACCTCAGCACCAATATGAAAGGATAAGTCACTGATAAAATTGAATTTGGACGTCAAGTACTTTTTAATACCAACCAAGATTCCAGTAGCGATTCTTCTTGATTTAGGCAAGAGCTGTAGATAATAGTTATCAAACGAGTAGCATTTCATATCGTCCCTAGACAAATTTGCCTCAAAAATAAGAAATACATACATCTATTTGTCGATCATTTAATTCAGTCATAAGCTGTGTTTTCTTTTCTTGGGAAAAGCCACCCGCATTTCATTCGACAATCACTAAGCGCTGTTTGCCCTGAAAAACAAGCCATCAACAAGCGGCAAAGCTGTATCAGATTTAGCGTAACCCAGGTGCACCACGAGGAGGCGTGCCATACTACATCCCTTATCGGAACTTTAAAATATGTGAGTAAATTGAGTTACTTTCGATATTAATTTATCAGAAGACGGACACTTTAATGTGTTTTAGAAATGCTTTTAAGAACGTTAGGAAGTGAATTAGAAAATATAGTATACGAAAGTAATTTTCCTGAGAAATTTCTGTTGTAAGAATTTCCAACTCAGGATCGCGCAAGTTTTTGTCCAACAAGTATAATAAAAGTGAAAAAGAAATTAAATAAAAGCAGAAATATTTATACTAATTAATGTAATTAAATACTTTTTAATAAATTATGACCAAATTATCATAAATTATACACTTTTCAACAAGGAAAGATGGAATTATAACTATAAAAGCCTATATTTCTGGATATCATATACGTGTTTGATATAATTATAAGCTTCACTCGTGGTGTTTGTCGCATGGTCAAAAGTTTCCTATTGATTCTTAGCTTACTTCCCGGCAAGCTATTAAGTTCAAATTCCGTATCCACATTTCTTGTGGATGACAATGCTATGCGATGAAGCAATTTTTTCTAAATTCGCTTTAGATTTTTTTTAGTTTGATTTTTAAATGAATTTTGGCACAAAACTTCGCTTCATAAACAAATTAAAAATCTCAAAAATTTATTGTTTGCACCATTGGATAGAGCAGGGGAAAAAAAAACACTTTTAAATGAAATTTGTATGAAATTATAACTTCATTTCTGAATTGCAGAAAACCGCTCAATTTTTCGATTATTTAAGTTTATTATTTTAGAATATCAACATCTATTTTCAAAAA
>KK117991.1:76594-112544 GCA_000611955.2 Stegodyphus mimosarum | reverse complement strand
TATATATATATATTATATATATTATAAAAATGTAAAAAAAATTAATGGGCGATATTTCTGCATTTAAACCGTATTATTTTATTTCCATATATATCTATATAAATTTTGTATATAATAAAAATATGTTGAAAAAAATCGGTCCCTGCTTGGCCATATAGTTTTAAGGTTTTGATGTTGAGAGGTACTTCATGAGATTCTCATGAATTTTGTTCAAACACTGTTTGTAGATGGCAATACACTATGGTGGAGCAATTTTTTTCAAAATTTGCTTTGCACTTTTTTTTAAATTTAATGTTAAAACGATTTTTTATACATACCTTCGTTCAAAGAACAAACTTACAGCTTAGAATTTTATTATTTATCCGGACGGAGGGAGAAAAAATCTTTAACATGATGATTATGTTTATGAGATTTAACATAATTTCAGATTCCCTCCCCCAAATTATTGGATTTTTCAGACCCTTTGACATGAATTGTTGGAAGTAAAAAAGTAAGTAATCACTGCTGAAACTAACTTTTCAGTTGAGGAGTTTAATTGAGGATAACGTGTCGTTTTCCTCAGTTAAATTCTTCAGTAATTCAGTTGAGGATAACGTGTCGTTTTAGACATAAAAATGAAAATAAAAAAATAAATAAAAAATATTTTTATAAAATAAGCTTTTATCTAAGAAATTAATGAACTGAAAATAGACAAGCAATTTATCATACAGTTTAATGGGAAGAAAAAGTTTAAATAATTATCTTTTCGAAATTATTCTGCAATTTTATTTCACTAATAATAAAACCGTGATATGACGAAATATAATCGAATTGCATTGTCAAATATATAAGCTATTTATTAATTTTAAAATTTGGCCCCAGTGACAGTTATTTAATTTCTTTGTTTTCATTCAACTAGACGATAAATTATTTTTTTCCATTTAGTTCATTAATTTTTTGGATTAAAAATTTATTTTATTACAATTTCAAAAATTGTTTTATTTCATTTCCTTCTTTACAAATATTTTTATAATATAGTCGTATTATTTTAAGTTGTTATAGAGATAGCTAAGTTTCAATCATTATAATCTATTAAACATCTAAAACTACGGATTATTCGAATGAGATATATTAAAAAATAAGAAGGAGCTATAAATTATTACGAAATGCATATTTTATTTCTAAATAAATGATTTTATATTGCTCCGGAAGGAAAGGTAAATAAAAGACCTAATGCCTCTTGGTGAGACAGCGCATCTTAAAACTCCCAATTTATCAGATACTTTCCAGTGAAAAATTGAAAACTTTATGCTGAGTGAATTGGCAGCACTTCTTCGGAACTCTAGTTCGACAGCCCGCATGGATGATTAATGTCTTGTTATCATTATAAAACTTAAGGCGATGCGAAACAGGGAAATGTTAAGTCATAAATATTTATGACACTCAAAATGTGTTGAAAATAAATTAAAAAATGAAAGAGGTAAGGGCTGATTTTTCGGATTCAATGATTTAATGCTATTTTTTCTTCGTCATTTCAGATTGTTCAGTTCATAATAAGTACGCGAGAATTATCTGACTAGTGGGAGGAATACCTTCGTGATGGACTTTTTAAGGAAAAATGCTCCTAGTCGGGTTACACAGGCAGAAAATGATGAAAACACTTAACGCATCCATTCCGATTGCTGGGTAAAGTATGCGTAACGCTACCAGAGTTCAGCTACCTTACCACTTAGCCACTGATGGGTTTATCAGTACGATGAGGCAAGCTTAAATGAGCTGCCTAACCGGGATAGTTGTTAACGACGCTGACTGCCGTACCGAAGGGCGGATCGAATTCCCACAGAAGGCATGGATGTTTGTAAATGTATAGTGTCCGTGCGGAATGGGGGCACTCTAAATTTGTGGGGAGCCGGAAGTCCTTTCGAGAGATTGGTGGTAGGGGAAGAGAAGTGGGAGACCCTCGGACCCGCCTCCTCGGGAGCTCTCCATCAAAATTAGGAACAGAATTGAGCAAAGTAGTAATGTCACCTGTATGGTGCTCAAGGCTTTTGCCAACGGCATGGCGCAGTCTTGCACAACTTGTCACGATGAATTTCGTGGGCTTGTTCTAATATTGAGACTGTCAGACAAGTGAGATAAGTCACAACAACAAGTTTAAATGAAATTCGAGTAAACGCGATTTTATTCATCTGAAAGAAACGATGAATTTCCGTGACGATTTCTGCGCGGTGAGAATTAACAGCAAATAACCACGTGTATTTAAATTTCCTCGAATAAGATAACTCTATCTTTGTTAAGTACTCGAGAATTCAAATAACGATCAAATTATCGTCTGAATCCAACCAATTTCCAACTGATCCAGACCGCTTAAATTTAGTTTAACACATGCAAGAGGTGCGTCCCGAGGGCGTAGCGAACACATCCCATTCCAGCTCTCTCCGAATTGGTGGGGCGCGATAAATGGCCATGCTGCCGCCCACCATTTGCGGCGATAGCAGGTGCCCCGACCCTTGGGGCGCATAATTAATCGGACCGATTGGGCTTCCTCTCACAACCAATTACTGGGAATTAACCTCGCTTGCCATAGACGCTCGTTGGCCCCGAGGGATGAAGAGACATTCACGGTGTTGGCATGACAACCGTATCGGCTCTGCTTGGATTGCCTCTCATTTCTACGGCCGTTTACCAGATTTAGACATTATTCGCGTTCTTTGGCAGAAGGAAGAAATAAATTTATGATGTCATCCATCTATTTCAATATCGAGTCGCCATATATTTTGATGTCTGGATCAGTATCGGAGATTTTATTTGATCAAATTTTATTACTGAATATCTATATATTCGAGATACAGTAAAATCCCTCGTAACTGGCAAGCAATATCAAAATAACGGCGCTTTTTGAAGGTTAACATTTAAAACCGAAATATACGATAAAAAGTGATATAATAACAACTGAATCAACAATCTGAAGACTTAAAAATGGAAAACACCTATATTATGTTTCTCGCGTCCAATGCAACAATAAATCCAACTAATAAATTATTCGGAATAGAAGGATGAAGTATTGATCCCTTTGAAGGCAGTGTCCATGACTTTCAGAAATAATTCAAATTGAAAAACGCCCCATTTGCTTTGGATCTTGCATGGAAAGATGAAAAGAAAATTAATTTACATCGCAGAGGGTAAATGGTGGCCTACGACCATGTTCATAGGCGACGAGTAGAGCGACGAAAATTCTCTCGGTTCAAAACATGTCCTGCGCTCGTGTCCACTATTTTGGAGTTAATTACATGTATGGAGTAGATTAGTGTTGGTAAAGAAGAGATGTAAGCTTGGATGGATGTACAGTTATGTTCTCGTCACATTTTCTCAAGATAACGACGAAATAATCTGACATGTACACGGAAATGAGATGACGATGATGATGAGAAAGAAGACGACATGTAGAAAAAGAGAGTTACATTGAAGGAAGAACAAAGCTTTTCAGACTTTCACAAAATTTGCCGAGCAATCTTCGTTTGTTTCAGTGCATCATGTTATGAAGCTTCACTGATTCAAAGCGAATTTTTAAAACTTCGGCAACAATCCGGCAATTAGATAAACAGTTAAAAGTATATGACATCCCATTAAGAAATTTGTAATTTTCATGGGACAATATATGCGGTAATTTTTAATCTATTTGTTAAATTTAATTTTTTGAAATACAAAATGATGTATATGTGTTTTAATTTTAAGTATCTGAACGATTTTGATGTTATTTATTTAATAATGCCGATAAATCGAAAATACGACCAATAGACTTCGCATGTTGCAACTTCAATCACTGGCATCACTAAAACGAACAGGTAAGTTTTAGCTAGTTATACGGAAAAATTTCTTATCTGGAATCGGAGAGGGCCCGTTGCTGCAACTTCTGCTCTGCTTCTTTCTTATTATACAGTCGCAGCTAGTTAAAAAGATCGCTCAATTCAGCGACAGTTTGAATAAAATGATCGATGCAAAACCACTCCAGATGCTAAAAGTATATTAATTTCAGTTTTTGTCATAGTTGCCGCTCGTCATGATTTTTTATTTTTTTTTAAAGTGCAGAAAGGGCTATTAGTCTCGAAACGCCATTTCGCATCGAATTACTAAAAGCATTGAATCACTTTTCAAATGGCTGCTACCAATTATTATCACCCTGTATTATCTTTAAAGACATTAAATGACGAAGAATCTGCATGAATGTATGTATGTTTTTCGCAGTGTGAAATAATGACGGCAATTAGAGCCATCAAATTTTGAGTTACGTAATCCTCCCCCCGAAAATGGGCACCTGGAAGCCCGAATTTTGAATTTCGAATTCGTTTTATTGTCTATTTCACATTTTGTAAAACTTTAAAGAATTTTTGATTAAAAAACTCAACAGTTTCATAGCGAGCAGTGGTAACACTAGGGAATAAAATTTTTTTATCTCCAGCGCATGAGATTGTCTATCGGAAATGCTAAAGATATGCTGTTTTGAATATATTTAGCTCAAAGTGGCGTTAGTCCAAGTGCTCTCGAAATGTGTATGTGTCTGGGGGGGAAAAAAACAAAAAAAAAAAACTGAAAGGTTTTTTAGACTTTAAATTACACCCAAACGGACTTTTTTTAACATTTTGTATGTTACTTTTATTTATTAAATATCATGTTCTTCGCACTTAAACCATAAAATTCAGTTAAAGAACAATATCTCAAAATAAATTTAAACTGAGCATATCTTTAGAATTTCCTATACACAGTCTCACGGCTGGAGATAAAAATGTTTTTTCTGTACAACGTTGCCATTGCTCGCTTTGAAATCCTTGAGTTTGTTAATCAGAAATTCGTTCAAGTTTTACAAAATATGAAATTGTTTATAAAACAAATTCCAAATTTCAAATTTGGGCTTTCATAGGATCATATTCGCAGCAGGATTACGTCATTCAAAATTCGTTGGCTCTAGGTACCGTCGTTTTATGACAAAGCGAGAAACATACATGAATTTATCCACATTCTTCATTATTTAATTTCTTTAAATATAATACAGAGCTGCAATATTTTCTGGCAAGAGTTTGAAAAGTGAACCGACATTTAATGTTTCCGACGCAAAATTGCAAAACGTAAACATTAGTCCTTCAGGGACAAAACCCTTTTGGACTAAAAAACGCCCATTTTGGTGTAATAACATGAAAGATTTCAATTTTTTTTAAAATGTCGCGTGGGGTCGTTATAACAATTGCTAAATGTATTACAATTTTAAGACTTTAAAATTCAGATAAATTGTACGTCGTAACGTACTATAAGGTAATAGTCCCATACATTGGAAAGACGTCGCTAGAATAGATGAAATCCAAGTTATTTAGTGCCGCGATCAAGGCTAGTGTTAAGTTTATTGCCGCTCGGCGAACCACTGCGAGTCCTCATTTCTTATACTCAGTGTATAGTTGAATTCTAAACATTTTGCCGGACATAAATTCTGCTGCGTAGTGCCTTCCCTAAATTAAAAAAATTGTGCATACCTGATTGCTGCTCGTGCTTCTATGAATTAAAAAATTCTGTTGCTCCTAAATTTTGCCGCCCATTACGGCCGCATCTGTTGCATTGTCTCTGGTGCCGACCCTGAGCGTGTTACACAATGTATTGGGTTAGAATATTTTTATTTAAATTATTATTTATTAAAGCTGCAAATATTTATAATAATTACCAATTGAATATATATCAGAGGTTTCTAAATTATGGAAGGGGAATAAATTTTAATGGCTTGCGAAAGGTTTTAAATGTTTACAGCTATTATTGTTTCGCTATGAATGTATACTGCACTATATGTTATTATTGTTTTGCTATGAATGTATACTATACTATACTGTATGTTATTATTGCTTCGCTATGAATGTATACAGTACTATGCTTTCGCTATGAATGCATACTAAATTACTTACAATAATTAATTAGATACTAACTGAGAATTATTAAGTAATTATGTGTATTCAAATCTTATTATCTCAATGTTTTAATATTTCTTTCCAGGACCCTTCACTTTCTTCCGTTTTTTATCGCAGGAATTACATTTATGTGGGTCGCGAAACTAATATATTTTAAATTACATTATTTGTACGTGTTACTAAAAGTTTTAAAAAATCTGATGTGTACACCACATGACTTCCTGGTACGGAATGTTAAATTATACTCAATTTTCCTGCATTTCATTTAAACATACTGAATTAACAGTTAACGAATTTTGAATTAAATCTACTTTGGGGGCTTTTTATTATTACGTTTTGTGTGTTGGCTTTATTTATCAAATATCACGTCCTTCGCACTTAAGCCAGATAAAATTCAATTCCATAGCAAAATCATAAAATATTTTAAAATAGCATATCTTTAGAATTTCTGACAATCTCAAGCGCTGGAGAGAAAAAAAAATTATTCCGTACAGTGCTACCACTGCTGGCTTTCAAATCGTTCAGTTTGTTAATCAAAAATTCATTAAAGTTTTACAAAATATGAAACATAAAATTCAGAATTCAAAATTCGGACTTTCAGATGCACATATTCGGGTAGAGGACAACAATATTCAAAATTTAAAGGCCCGTCCTTTTTTCATATTACCTGGAGCATGCATACATGCATGTAGATTCTTCATTATTTAATTTCCTTAAAAACAATACAGGACGGTAGTATCATCGCACGGTGGGAATTGCTAAATGCTACTTAGAGAGGATTCGACCTTTTTTCCCGCAACAGTCGTTACTATCGTTATAAAACATGGTTTAGGGGGAAAAAAATGGCATTAAAGTGCCTATTCTACTACAGATGGCATCACTACCTGATTGTCTATGTCCAAAATTATCAGGATCTTTCGAGAGATAGTTTCAAGAATGTTCAATGCTGCTCATGAACTTCGTTATCTATCTTCAAAATTATCGGGGCGATTAAAGAGATAGTTTCGAGAATTTTCAATGATGCGCAGTGTACTGATTACTAAAAAAATTCTGTTGGATGCCACGCTGAAATCTGTATCAGTCAGGGCCGTCAGGAGAGATACTGATTATTCAAATAAAACTGAAACTGCAAACATATTCTTTATTCGGTGAATTCTTCTATACTGGTCATCAGTAAAAGTAGTTATTTCAATGTTTCACGAAAAATGTTTAACGGTTCCTTAGGTTAGGATTCAAAAGATCTCAGTATGTTGATCCTTATGTTAATTGTGTGGAGAAACAGAATTACTTTTTAAAGAAAAGCATAAACAAATTAATAACTTATTTTTAATAAATATTTCTCTGCAATGAGCGTTGACGTGTATAATTTAATTTATTCTTCCTAAGAGATGCATATGAGTAAAAAAAAAAAAAAAACCGTAAGTTTTTTTAAATAATGATTTGTAATTTAGTAATTTAGTCACGGAAAAAAACATTTTTATCTCCAGCCCACGACTGTGTATCATAAATTCTAGAGATATGCTAGTTTGCTGTCTTTAAATATTTTGTGATATTGCTGTTGAATTAAATTTTATGTGGCTTAAACGCGAAGAACATGGTATTTAATAAATATCAAGTTGAACGTAAAAGTTGCCCAGTACCAAGAGACACAAATTTTTATTTTCTTGAGACTTAAATTTTCCTGAACACAAAACAGTGGATATAAGATGTATTTATTCATATTTATATATAATCATGTTACTCACATATTCATTAATTTACTTCAGAGTTCCTTGACATTCAAAAGCCTGTCTCATTATATTTTAAATGATATAAAGTTGGGCTTACGGCTCTCGAACGTTCATAAAATCTATCATGCGGCTCCCACGGTCTTGAAGTTTGGCCATCCCTGTTATATAGGTACTACTTTCGTTTTACTTTATATAGGTATAAGGCTTAATGCATATTAATAAATTTCTGCATTTCCTTTTTGTAACAAACTAGAGATTTTAAAGAGAAAAATAATCTTCTTCTTCTTCTCCCCCCCCTTTTTTTTTCTTTTTTCTTGTTTTTTTGGCAGAACTGTATTTTTTAGCAGCCATATCAAGTAATTGTTTAATTGTGTTCTGTTATCCTTTTGTATTATGCAAAAAGCAACGAAAAAAATTAAAATTCAAATAAAACGTGACATTTAATTTTAATTGGCACGGAGAGCAGTAGAAGCGATTCTAATAACTGCAGTTACTAGTATCCTAAGATCGAATAATTGAAATTATTCTATAATTAAAAAAATGAATCACCTGTTTGATAACACGGCGTTTATTATGCTAAGTGAATCTTACATTTTGTGCTAAGTGAATTTTCATAGGGAAAAAGAACTTGATATATTGCATTATTTTATTGCTGTACTGAAATTTACTGCAATAGAGCAAAATTTAGGTTTAGAGCAAAACTTTTTTTGGCGGATTTCTTGCCTTCCATTAGCGCCAATAGCAACCCGCCCGTTGCATTTCTCTCGAGGATCGTAAAACGCCAAACACTCACGACAAACTACGAAGCTTTGGAGAGGAAAACCTTTTTTACCCCTGTCTCACAATTCCTTTGCCAACCCCCTGGAACAATTGCTGTCCCTCCCTCACTCGGGTTAGAAACTGTGAGTTGCCATGATAGGTGTTTACAGCCTTTCCGAACAACAAAATACGATCGTGCCTAAAATTTCTCTTCTTCCTTTCCTTTTTCTTTCTTTTTTTTAACTGAAGTAGTTCTTTCCGCAGCACGCTCCGGCTCTCAAATATACAAATACCTCAACTACGAGGGTTGCCAAGTTGTCCGAAGTCGCCAAATTTTTATCGTTTTTCTGCCAAGTTTGCCGCCAAGTTTATGATCCTGTAACTAATGCGAGGCGTATTGCGGTGCCAATAAAGTTAAATGCATCTGATTAAGTTCGTAATATTCTCAAGGGTTAAACTTAATAACCTTTTGATAATTAATGGGAAGGTTATAAAGAAGTCTTTTAAACGAATTTCCTTAAAGATGGAATAATATCTACACGCTTGCTGAGTAAATATTTTCCTGCAGATGTGAAACCATTAAATAAATAGCAATAAAATATTTCCGCAATTTAGTGCAAATTGATGTAAGTGTTTTAGCAATTTTTTTAATAATACGTTTCCGAATATAATAATAATTTAAAAATTGTTCTGCCTATATGAAAATCCTTTGTCTGTACTTATAAATTTGTATGCATCAGATGAAAGTAAAATATTCCTATGGTAGTGTAAAATTGATAGACATTGATGACTGTTATAACTGGTCTTGATAACACTATTAATACTGTAAAACTGATGAACAGGTAATACTGTAAAATTGATAGGATTGATGAGTTATATCTGGCCTTGGTGCTATTTACTAACCAATAAATTTAAGCAAAATGCTTAGTGGTTGTGGAGACCAGCTTTTGGCGGAAATTCGCTCAAATTTCCTTTGCTTTTGATTCTTGTTAAGGATGTGGAGTTCCCCCCCAGTTCTCTGATTGAAAAAAAAAAGAGAGAGAAAAAAATGGGTTTAAATATTGTAAAACTATGAATAAACTTATTTATTAACTAGCGGAAGTAGCCGATGCCAGTTAAGTTAGATTGAGAGTAATGTATCTAAGAACGATACCGCTGTAATCCTTCTCTTATTAAGCGATACAAAAAATACGATTCATAGTCATACATTTTTCAGTCTGTTGCGATATGGTTCCCATAAAAAATTCGGATAGAAAATAAGCTAATTCTCCTCGTTATATCAGCAACAATGTTACATAATTTTTAATGATTTTCGTCTTTCTAATCAAATGGGCGTAAAAGCTCAAGTTCCATCCAATATTTCGCCTATATTCAGTTTTAGTCGATTAAGTGAGGCAAAAAAATGATCATGATTGATCAGAAATCAATAAAGCGAACAAATAAACAAACACACAAGCAGACATTCTTCTTTATATGTATAAATTTTGCAAACTACAAATTTTTGATTGATCAACTCTACAATTTGAAAGCGAGCAGTAGCAACTCTTTTTGAAATAAAGCATTTTTATCTCCAACGATGAGTGCAAATTAGTGTTTTTAAAATTTTTAATTATTATCTCGGTTGATTAAAGTCGTACGCAATCGAAATGGCTTCCCACGAATTTTTGGAATCGGGAATAACTTACATGTTTGGCAATGCTATTTTTATTTCATCGTAAATCTTAGAAATTTTTTATTAACAAACTCTACGATTTGAAAGCGAGCAGTGGCAACACTTCTCGAAATAAAGGAGATTTTTATCTCCAGCTTGCGAGACTGTTGCCACTCGGGAAAATGAGGGCGAAAATAATCGTTTTTCCGAGTTTTTAATTAATATCTCTGATTTTAACTACTTTTTTTGCAAGAAAATGGACGTCGACCTTTTCCAGGACCCAGAAAAGAATTGTAGAAATTTTAGTGATGATAGCTATAGTAGTGACTGAGTTATTAGAGGACAAACCAATATACTTTCTTCTTTACAGATAAGTCTGACTCATTAAATATATGCGCAGAGCTACTATGTGCAGTTTTTATTCATTCCTCAATATATCCAATAACGCGGGGATAAAGTTGCTTTGTGACACTGTACAATTTTAATCCGATAATAAGGTATATTTGATAATCCGAAATTTTGCTTACAATTTCTCTTGAAATAGAGAGGGGAAGAAACTGAAGTATTCCTCGTCTCCTTGCCGCCTGCCTTTCCTTTCTTAATTAGTTTTGAATCCTTTATCTCCAAATAAACCAACAGCTGAACTCTTCATGCGTAATCTGATTGCGAACGAAATTCCTTCAAGGGCCTTTTCAGAAGACATCCTTTCTTTTAGGCATATACCCATTACTCGCTTAACAATACTTCAGTACTATTTTTCAAACCATACACAAGGTCCATAATTACTAGCTGACTTTCTACTTCTCCAAGGAAGTACATTTTTTTTTACTTTATAAAATGATAAGTTTTTTTTTATCAATGCAGGAACGTGAAAATTGTGCACAGCCCTCACTGGGATTAGAACTCAAGATCTCCCGAATATGCATCGAGCACGGCTAACATCACGGAGACATGCGGAAAGGAGGGAGAAAATAAATATCTTAGATACTCTTCTTTTTAAAGCGCGGCTGGGGATGAGAAACCCAAATGACAAATCCTGGTAGTGGCGAATTCTCGTCCTACAGCTTTTAATTCGGGCGCCACTATAGAAAAATTAAGTTTTTTAATCGATGTAGGAACGTGAAAAATGTGCAATGCCTTCGCCAGGATTCGAACTCTGCACCTCCCAAATACGCATCGAAAGTGCTCCCAGTTGCACCACGAAGAATGCGGAAATAAGGAATAAATACTTAGCAACTCAGTTTCGAAAATGTTGTTCCTGCGAGATTTAATTGTTAAACATAATTGTGTCTCAGTAATTCAGAACGAGAGAAAAAATGTATTATCTTTATCCTTTACGCACTTTTGTTCATTGGACAAAACACTTTATTTTAATCCAAAGGGCTTAATTTCGTTTTGGCATTTTGCGTCGATTCCCTTTATCCGTTGATTTACTTTTCAAACTGTTGCCGCCAAATATTACAGCCTTGTATTATATTTAAAGAAATTAAATAATGAAGAATGTGCATAAGTGTATGTATGTCTCTCACATTGTGATAAAACAACGGTAGCTAGAGCCATCCAATTTTGGATAATGTAATTCTCCACCGAATATGTGCATCTGGAGGTCGTAATTTGGAATTGTTTTATTATCGATTTCATATTTTGTAAATCTTTAACGAATTTTTGATTAACAAACTCAAGGATTTCAAAGCGAGCAATGACAACACTGTGCGGGAGGGAAAAAAAAAAAAACTCCAGCGCGCGAGACTGTGTGTCGGAAATTCTAAAGATAGGCTCCTTTAAAAATTATTTTGCGATATTGCTGTTGAATTGAATTTTATGGTTTAAGTGCGAAGAACATGGTATTTAATAAATAAAAGTAACGCACAAAACGTTAAAAAAAAACGCCCGTTTGTGCGTAATATAAAATCTGAAAGCTTTCAGATTTTTTTAAAACCTTTTAATATTCTTTTTTGGATATTATTCGCATACAAGCATTTCTATACAAACAGTATTACTTTCTGTTCTAACGTTACAGCATATGTAGCTCATCCCCAGGTCCGTGAAATTAACTAGTGGATTCAATGAGTTACGCATGTATAAGTAAGGAGTTAGTTTTGAGGCTTTTAGAGAATGTCTAGTTACAGTGCACTTAAGGATATTGAGTGGAATGTTGTAAATAAGTTTAGTAGCTGCAATTGCTGTCGGCGATTTATTGAACCTTTATATGAATTGTTACATCTTCCTATGATATCTAAATAAACCTTTATTTTCGGTCCAAAGAAACCTCTGAGTTATTTATCTCACAACATCTTTCAATTTACTCCTCAGACGATATTTCTCAATTTTATTAGGAATCAGTTATTAATCTCCAATATTTGAGGGGTTTATCGGCAAACACCTTCAAAACCAAGTAATAAGAATTACGAAATTCTCTTTTTTTCTTCCACAGAAGTACCATATTTACTCGCAGATTTCTCCCCATCGCATACTTTTTTTCTAGGCTTTCCAGAATATGAGCTAGAAACCTCTGATTTATGATAACGATGCAAAATATATGCACAAATAGTAAAGCACTTCTTGTATGTAGAAAGAATATTATTGAAATTGGTTAAGTCCTTTGAAATAAATAATATAATAATGTTAAGTGTAACTTTATGTGCGCTTTTTAATGTGCTTTGTTTATGATTTGATCCGTTATTTCATAAATAGAATACACTGCGCACTTTTCTCATCCTGGTTTTCAAAGTTAAAATCATTTGGAAAAAAGGCGAAAATACGCTGTTAAATATGGTATATATAAAATCAAAATGAGGACAGTTTTCAATCTACCGTCTAAAAAATGAAGCCATCACATCTTCCCAAGGTATTAATATTTTAGTCTTCACCTGAATGTACCGAAAACGGGTATGAATTATGTATCGCTGTAGAAGCCAGCGAGGGAGAGATACGATCTGAAGAATTAATTCCCCCCCCCCCAAAAAAAAAGGTAGATCTTCGCATAGTGAATTTACTGCTTCAGAAATAACATTCTTGACCCAGGCGTAAGCTTTATTTACTGTTCATTGATCAGAAGAGCTTTATGACCAACCTGAAAATTAAATTGCATTTTTAAATAGGAATCGCTATTTTGGGAAATACGATTTTTTTTTTTTTTTTTGTAAGGGGTGAGGGAGATATGGTGCCTAAAGTTGACAACACTATTTTCTTGGGCTTTGGTCAGCGGTAAAGCCAACAAGTATTACTTAGATGTTCTCTGAATTATTCTTCAGAATAAGGCTTGCTAAGATCCAGAGTGATTTGAAAAGAGTCAATGTAGTACTTATGACCTTATATCCTTACTATTATTTTTATAAAACCATACCAAATTGATATAAATTACAATACATTTAATTTATAGCCTATGTAATTGATAATTTTTTATAAATATTTGCTGTTTTGTGGTAATTATTAATGTGATTCCCAAGGTACACTGCGCGAAAAAAGAATAGACAAACTAAAATAACAACAACAACAACAACAACAAAACACAAGGGGGGGATCTGAAAGGTTTCAGATTTTAAATTACATCTAAAGGGGCTTTTTTTTAAGATTCTGTGTGTTACCTTTATTTATTAAATATCATGTTTTTCGCACTTAAACCATAAAATTCAGTTCAAGAGCAGTATCGCAAAATAATTTTAAAATAAGCATATCTATAAGAATATAAGAATTCTGATATATAAGAATTCGGATACACAGTCTCACGAACTGGAGAGAAAAATGTTTTTTCTGTACATCGTTCCCATTGCTCGCTTTGAAATCCTTGAGTTTGTTAATCAAAAACTCGTTAAAGTTTTACAAAATATGAAATCGATCATAAAGCAAATTCCAAATTTCCCAATTTGGGCTTCCAGATGGCCATATTCGCAGTAGGATTACGTCATTCAAAATTTGATGGCTCTAGGTTACTGTTGTTTTACACAATGCGAGACATCTGCATACATTTACGCAGATTCTTAAATTCTTCAAATATAATTTTAATTATTTAATTTCTTCAAATATAATAGAGGGCGATAATATTTGGTGGCAACAATTTGAAAAGTGAAACAACGCTTTTACTAAATCTGCGCAAAATGACAAAACGAAATTAATAGTTCTTTTTGGCAAATTGCCCCTTCGCACTTAAAATAAAAAAAAAAAAAAAAAAAAAAAAAAAAACCCTCTACTTTTATGAAAGACTACACGGGAGTCAATATCCCTCGTGTGTTTGCAACATTCAGATAACCTAATCTATTCGATTCCGATTCATAATTGTTAGGCGTCTGCCTTAACTACTTTTTTAATGCTTATTATCTTTTGAACATTCTAAAATGAAATTATAGAACGAACATTATAATATGATTTTTTTTCAAATTTAATCCCTGTGTTATTAATGTACAAACTAAGCGATATAAGAGCAATAAACTTTTCATTTATATTATTTCATTTCTATTATTATCAATTTTTAACTGGGAGGATTAAAATCATTACATTTCTTTTTTATTATAATTATTTTGGTCTGCTAGCTCTGTAAGAATCTAGGTATTTAAAACCATTCGCAAACTCTTCGGAACAATATTCAAAATTCAGAAAAATAACACATAAATGCAGGAAAATAAATAGCAAATTATAATGGCATGTTAAATGTGAATTTCACACTGAGATGCCAGTATTATACTTGAGGCATTCTAAGAATGCAAATAATTCCCAAAGAAGTTGCTCAATATTCATTACGCTTAATCCGTACAGTCTATCCTACATCTTATGGTATTAATATTAACTTCTTTTCTTGATCTTTTTTGGAGTTCTTTTGCCAGCTTTCGTAGCACAAGTGGCAAAGAAATATATGATTATTGTGAACGACTATTGTGTCTTCATCGTCGACTTCTACAGTGAAAAGAGAAGGGAGGGAGGTGATGTTTGCGTTAACAATCAGTGCTACCAAAGTATATTAAAAAATACAATAACATACCAAAAATAATATAAATATAGTTGCGAAGATCTCCCTTCAGAGAAGCTGGTCTATATTTCATATTCCATATTGAAGTGTTAAACACGTGAAGTCGTTAGAATTTTTTCAATTCGAAAAAATTCTAACGACGGAACAAAATCCGTAATGCCCTCGCCGGGATTGAACTTCGGAGCTCTCGAATAGAACATTTTTCTTTCCTCCTATTCCTTTCGCAGTATGATTAATAATGGTTGCCATATGAAAGGAATTGTATATAATGAACTGCATTATTCACTATAGTTTGTTATATAACTTCTGTTGCATCTCATATCTGGAATAGTTACACTGAAATGATGAATTAAATTAGTGTACTTCAATAAGCACGGTGTAATAAAAAAGTAACTTTTTATTATTATGAATCAATAAATAGTTTTACGAAATTATACTAGTTGAAATCATCAATATCATTTTATATGTTTTTGTAGTTTCCCATATTTTTGTTTAGTTCAGTCAGGGTATTATCGCTGTGATCAAATGTTAGCCATCGATTTTTAACTTACTTTCTGAAAAGTCAGTCACCGAGTTCAAATTTTATTACGCACACTGTTTGTGGATGACTTGGCAATGAAGCAATTTTTACAAAATTTGATCTGTGTTTTTTAAACTGTAATGTTGAACGTCCTCGATTAACGAGCAAATTAAACATCCCAAAAATTTATGCTATGCAGCATCGGATAGAGCGAAAAAAATGTCTTTTAAATTAAATTGTATCAAGTTTGTAACATCATTTTTAATTATTTTCGAAATCGTTCTATTTTTTTATCACCTCACATTTTTTTATTTTAAAGTTTCAATATAAAAATGTACCACTAAGAAAATTTTGAACTTCTCACAGATTATAAAGGGAATTCTTCGCCCTCTTTGTTGCCGTTGGGACTTATCTCACTTGCCTGACAGTAACGTCAGAACAAGCTCACGAAAGAATGGCGCTTTCGTTGGCAAGAATCTTGAGCACAGGTGGCAGTACAACTTTGCTTAGTTCCGCCCCCAATTTTGATGAGAACATCCCGTTCCCCTACCAGCAGCCTCTCGAGAGGACTTTCGGCTTTCCGGATATTTAGAGTGTTCCCATGCTTCACAAACACTATACATTTACAAACATCGACGCCTTCTCCGGGATTCGAACCCGGGCCCTTCGGTACAGTAATCAGCGTCCACAGCCACTATCCCGGTTGAGCGGCCCGCCGTTTTTTAAAATAAGAATGATGAAAAAATTAATTGGATGATTTTTTTCTATATTAAAAAAAATGTGGTACAATGCGACAGAGAATCGTTTCTTCCTTCGGCATTACTGGGAAACATAGTTCCATTATTATAACGTTACTGCGCCATAATAAAAACTACCGTATCGTTTTTAATTTTTTCTATTTCATAAGTTTATATACATTTTTCTGCGCATTTCTTTTTAAGTTCGATTTTGTTAATTTTATTGTGATAAGTAATATTCTTTAATAAAACTTCAAAATTCTAACAATCAAAAATGCATTTATCACGAAGATTTTAAATTTTCAAAGTTTATCAAAGAAACTTTCAGATTCTTTTAAAACAAAAACCATAAAATGACTAGCTGGCAAAAATTTATTGCTCGTGACATAAAACTGTAGATGAATTTTCTAAAGAAAAATGTTTAAACTTTTTTGCTGTTGAAATATATGATACATTTTCTTCTTCTTTTAATTCATTAATTATTTTATGAACTTTAAGTAAAAGCTCATTTTATAAATCATCATCAAATCTTCAAGCTATTGAGATTCAAATCTTAGATATTGTTTCTGAGAATCAGCCATTTGGCATCTGCATTCGTAATAGAGTTGGAAAATTATTTAATAAGTTAGGAGTAAATAGTATTTACTATCGTGTAAGAAAATCTCCTTTCAGACTTATTTTGTATTAAAAGATTTTCCATATTGCGTTTTTCCTTCTAATCACTCTTCGATTCCTTCAATTCAATGTTTATCCAGTTTAATGCTTTTTTCGAACTCCCTGATGTTGGATATATGAAATTTTATATAAAAAAAGAACATATTTCAAAAAGTAGAAACTCCATTTACTTTTCACAGTATTTAATGCAATTTTATAATTTATTTCAGAGTTTTACTGATCTCTGTAGAGCTTTGGCAAAGAATAATTTGTCAGCCCATACAATACATCCTGCTTCATTTTGCCTTGAGTACTGAAATAATGACTTTCAAGGAATTCGAAGGTTTAGGTAATTGATGTGTAACCTATACCATCAAACAATATGAGGGAAGTGGATATTTCTGTGGAGAACGGCCAACATAGTTATTCAAAAGCATCTGCATTTTGGAAAAGTAAGTATCCTGCTTTTAATTGGGATAGCAGCATTGGAGTTCGTACTGAATGGAAGGAATGTTTTACAAGTGTTCTTGAATATTAAATTAAAATTAAGGCTATCCTCTGCGATATTAGGTTTCCATTGCTAGAGGGTATTGTGACATTCGACATAACTAGTGTAAATAATCCTAGTAGGAAAAAAAATATTTACATTTTTTAAGTGTTCTTATTGCACTTTATCATTTTAGTTTTGCTCTTTTTGCATCGTTTCGCAATGTGTCAACTTCGTTAAATCTGCTGTGAGTCATTTCTTTTAAAATCTTAAAATTTTTCAGATTAGGATTCTAATAAATTTTGGAATTCTTCAAATGTTCAGTCTAACGAAATCCTCACGTAGTAATAATAATAATAAATAAAAGGAAAGAATAAAAGTGCTAAAATATTTCTTCCTTTTTACTTACTTGAAACTTATTTTACTTTCTTTTTCGTTTAGTTAAAGAAAATTTTAAATCTGCTTTATTTAAGAACACATTTTTTAAATATGTCACTTTCGCTCTTAATTATTCCATTTTAAACACGCTAATGAGTAAATTCATTTCAATAGACTTAAACACAACTGCTTAACTACAATTTTTACAACCATTTAACTACAACTGTTTAACTACACTTTTTTCAAAGAAGATAATAGATTCAATAATCTACTAGAAAATAAACTATTATTTTATTACTTTGCAGCTTTAGCGCAAGTATTAGGCAATTTATTACTAATAATTACCTTGTTTACTTAAATCTTTGGTGTATATATATATATATATATATATATATATAGCTTATATTTATTAAGAAAGTACAAGGGGCAGTTAGTAAATGAAGTACACAATTAAATTCTGAGTCTGGAAACTCATATCCTCAATATCATTTGAAAAATGATTTGAAGAATAATGCAGTTTTTTTTTATAGTTTTCCTGGTTCTTTATAAATCAAGGCCAGTATAAAATGGTTGAGAGGTTTATTTTTCAATAGTTAGCATAGATAAACTCTACGCATGCAACGCTTAATTACACTTAGAAAATTAAGAAAAATTAAATAAATCTAGTTTTATTTATTCATTTTGAAATAAAGAACATTTCTTTCAGTCTTGAATTAAACTGATCTTTAAAATGTTCTGAGTTGAAATGTTATTTATGGCTTGTAGGTAGGACCTATAAGATTCGAATGACGAAAAAGCACGAAAATTCAGTTTTTGAGAACTTGAATATTCCTTGAATCTTTGAGTTTTGAGTATTCGAATCTCCCACTCCTGTTTACATCTTCATTTATTTTGGAATAATAATTAGTTAAGAACTACACTAGCCTAATGGTGCACACAAGAAATACAATCTAAATTTATTATAGTCATTATTTAAACATTTTACAGCAAATTAAATTTGCATAGAGAGGTTTTTGAATCTTTTAATAATAATAACAATGTCCACACATAAAGCAAATTTCATTTATGTCAAATGAAATAAGTATTAGCAGGCATAACTTTCAAATTACAATTCTTAAAGTAGCCTATATTGCCTCTTCAAACTTGTACATCACTACATCAAAGATAAATAAATAAATAAATAAAATAAAAGTTCTGAAAGGTGTCAGATTTTAATGATCATCCAAAAGAATTGGTTACGGTTTTTTAGCTTGCAATCTACCAGTCTACTGCTGCCCTCATTCCTTTTTTTACTGCTTTTTGTCTTTTTAGCTTTATTATTAAGCATCACTTTCTTTGCACTTAAGCCATATACAATTCAACAGTGAAACTTAAAAAAAATTATAAAAGCATACCAGTATATATTTAATACTACTCATGCAGTGTTGATATACATGTTTATAATTTTTTGAGCGTTTTCTCAGTTCATCATCTCAAAGTCCAATTTTCTTAGAAAGGTGGTCTTTCGAAACACTTGTTTTTTGTCTTCTTCTTATTAACGTTTTATGTGTTAATTTATTTATTAAATATCACATTCTTCGCATTTAAGCTAGATAAAGTTCAATTCATCAGCAAAATCACAAAATATTTGAAAACAGCATATTTTTAGAATTTCCCATAGACAGTCTCGCGCACTGGAGATAAAAGTGTTTTATTCCGTACAGTGTTTCCACTGCTTGTTTTCACACCGTTAAGTTTTTAAATCAAAAATTCATTAAAGTTTTACAAAATATGAACTAAACGATTCAAAATTCAAGCTTCCAGGTGCACATATTCGGATGGAGAATCCCATTATTCAAAATTTGATCGCTCAAGGTACCATCGTTTTCTACCAATGCGAGGAACATACATAAATATTCTGATTCTGATTCTTCATTATTTAATTTCTTTAAAAATAATACCGGGCGATGATGTTTGGTGGCAGCGATTTGAAAAGTGATTCGCCGTTTACAATGAGCTGATGCAAAATCCCATTTCGAGACTAATAGCCCTTTTGAGCTAAAAAATTTTTCTCCCAGTAACATCTTCTTTTACTGCCTTTTAAGCCTTTAATTATAGGTTTTCAGTTTAAGGAGGAATGGGTGTGACCTGTAACACTATGAGGGCGTAGACTGTTTACGCCTTTAGATAAATGCCTGAAACGTGCATATGATATTATAAGATTCTAAACATAATTGGTTATGCATCCACCTCTCGTCCCATAAATCTAGTAGTTGTCTAATGATATTTAAAAAACATCAAATACTTCTACCTTCTTTTATAGTTGAATTTTTAGAAAGACAGTGGAAACAACTTTTAAATGAATATCCATTATTTTGAATTGCTCGTAACTGCCTTTGCTCATTCACTTTTCAGCGCACATTGAATGAATGTCCAAACTGAGTGAAAATAGGATATATTCTGATAAAAATGTTCAAGTTTAAAAAATGCACTGAATGCACTGCTGGGTTTCCCTGAAAGTAAGACTGCGTAGGAAAGTTAAGCCATAGTATAATTTTTCAGGATTCTCGTAATTAAGCCCTAGTTAATATCGTGAGTTATTGCCAAATGACCAACTAGAGTACAGACTTAACATATGCATGCACTTGATAGCGAAAGGATGTGATTGTAGCTATTTAGATTTTACAAACTTCAAGCATTCAATAAGTCGGGGGCTGTAACGGACGTACTTAAGAAATGTTTTCTGAATTTACCTCGTGCAATTTTTCGTTGCTTTTGTGCGGTGCTGTTGCAACTTTCATTCTTGTAAGGTTTTAGCTAACATTTGATAAGTTAAAAGGGATCAATCGATCGAAAGAAGGGTAATGGTTCCCCATGCAACACTTTCTACAAGCGTGTCTGGGAATTTCACGAAGTCGGAAGATTTAAAAGAAATAATACTTTGATCTTAAAATAAGATGAGTATTGAAGAAAAGAGCTATCTATCAAGCAGGGCTGGCGTAACGTTTTTGGAGTAACGTTAACGCCTGCGAGTTCAGAATCGGAGCTTTGGAGAAATTTTTAACTTTTGCCAACTTTGTAAATTGCAAGGAATTTTAGACGGGGAGGGATAATCAAGCAATATATTTAAACTGAAAAATATTTTGTAACTTAAGTTAATATCTTTTTCATATTTACTTAAATTAACATCTTTATCAGCGTACTGACGCAAACTATACCGTTACTTATTCAATGATCCGAAGTTAAGCTAAATTTTTCTCTTAAAAACGCAAATTCCTATTAATTCATAATGCAGCTTGTTGAGATACTATCAATTAGAAATGAAAATCTTTGTTTAAAGCTGTTAGATATCAATATCGTGTACTTAGAAAATACGAAAATCGCATCAGTTTAAAATGTTTTCATGCCTTATTTTATCCTTCTCTATAGGTGGCGCTGTCCTCGCTCCAGATATTTTTCTGCGTAAGTATTTTTAATTCTGTTTGTGGCAACAGATGCAAATGAACCAAACGGTACAAGAATTCAGTATTCCATGACAATATCAACATGTAAAAAGTTCTACTAGTGAATATAAAAGTCGTAAAATGTTATTTATTTTGAGCCTTTATTTATTTGTGTGAAAATCAAGTGTTTCCAGGTAGCTGTAAATCTATAATTCAATTTATATTCAAGGTAAGCCTTTTTATTATTATTAGTTATTCAACTTAGCACTAAACAGTTGGTATGAAGAAAAGACAGAAGATGTGGATGCAAAGGAAGTGTATAAGCTAGCTTTCAGTATAGAATCACAAACAGAACAATCAAAACCTGTGTATCGAATATTGCAGGTATTGAAGAAAAATTACTATAGAGCTACAACTAATATTCACATTCAATAGGTTTTTAATTATTAATAATTAACAATTATTTAAAATTACTAATTTAATTTATAATTTTTATTTTGTATCATAATTATTTTTACTTTTTGTAAATCATAGTATCATACGCACAATAAATAGTTTAGGAAAAGGCAGACAGAACGTTGTATGAAATTTAAAATTAACCATGTGTCAGAAATTAGGACCAGCGAAAAAACAATTGCACGGATCTCGAAACTCACTTTTGTGTTGAATCACTTTTCAAATCAAATCAAGAGCTGATCATATACAGTATATGTACAAAAGTACAAAAGCTGGTTAGCTGTATGCTCTAGATTTGCTACCAGAATCGATAGTGCAAAATTTTGTAAATATTTAAATTCTATCAGTGACAGTTTCAACGCATATAATTCTATCAGTGATGTTTGTAACATATACAACGCTTATAATTCATTTTTATAAAATTTATATATGTATACCTATAATACATAATCATCATCATAATAATAATAATAAAGTAAATCATAATCATAATAATAAAATAAATCATAATCATAATAATAAAGTAAAAGAAATCATAATAATAAATAGCATTCAGTCTAAATCATTTTGACATACCAATGTACATCCTTTGTCAGAAAAGTTCCAGGACAATTTTTTTTTTTTAATTTCTGAGTTTGCGGTATTAAAAAGGAACAAATGTTGTTCTGATGTTACCTGGTATGTATCCTTTACTGACATGACCTTGGTTATGTTTCCGAGCAAAATTACTAAGTGGCAAGGCTGTGCTTAACAACACACTTTTCGCATTCGTTAAGGTGACACAATAGATGCTGATTGTGAACAAAGAGTGAAAATTAAGTTATGCGTTAAGTTCTAGAAAACCCTTAGCAGGCAAGTGTATGCAGGCGAGGCATTTTCAAGAAGTCGTGTTTTCGAGTGGCACAAAAGGTTTCGTGAAAGCAGAAATTCAGTGCAAGACGATCCCAGAGCTGGTGATCCGTCTATAACTCATACCGATGCAAATGTGGACCGTGTATGGCAGTTATTGCAAGAAGACCGTCGTGCAACTGTGTGTATGATATAGAAGAACTGAATTTGAATGTAGCACTGTAAACATTACACTGCAAGATTTAGGAACACTGTAAGATTTAGGAACACTGTAAGATTTAGGATAACGGAAGCTTAATGCAAGAAACATCTCTCACTTATTAACAGTAAACTATTGGATAGAGCCAGACGTGATTCCACATTTATGTCATTGTGATTTTTTCTTGTGTCTGTGATAGAGAAGGTGACTAAAAAGAAAGTTTCATCAAGATTATTGCAGACATCCAGAGACCTGTGACAAATGAGCTTGCAAACATCGCAATTGAACATTTCCCCACTTTCTTTCAAGACCTTCAGGAACGTTGGCAGTTGTGTATAGACAGCCAAGGGAACTACTTTGATAGCAGCTAGGATCATTACTTGGTAAAAGTAATTTCCTAGCAATTTTCTATTTTTTACGACCTTTGTCCTGGAACTTTTCTGACAAAAGATGCATTATTGAATACTGGGGTGAGTTTAAACAGCCCAAAAGTATACAAAGAAGGACATAAAAAAACCTAACTGGACAAAATACAATTAACCTAACTGGACAAAATTATGAAACCAAGGATTAAGTAAAGTGACAAAACGATATAAATACACAAAATAAAATACAGAAAATAAAAATACAGTAAAAGTAGTCAAAAGATAAAACACAGTTAACTGAACAAAGAATCATCGCAATGCTAAAACCCCTAAGACATCACGAAAAGCGCTCAGCAACCACCCTATTTTTATTATCTTCAAAATTTCTCTGCAAATTAAAACAAAGTCTGTAAAATGATCGAATGGGTTAAGTAAAATACTCTTAAAATTTAAAAATGAATTTCCTCTGTAACATGTCAAGACACAATTTTCCAAGAAGTGCCTCGCCGTTACCTGAAACACCACAATAAGAGTACAATTGATTCGACTGGAGTTTCAAACGGGAGAGGTATTGTGGAAAACGTCTATGTCCAGGAAGGGACTGGTTTGTACAATATCATTTTTAAAATTCTTGCATTTTAGTGTAACTTTGCATTTTGTTATATAATCTTTTCTTCTCTCCGATATAACCAGAACACTGTAAGACTGTGATTAGATTTAAAATGCAATTTACAGGAAAAAAAAAGTCAGATTTTTTTTTCGAAATATTAGCAAAAATTGTCTAAAATTAATTCCTACTAAAATTAATTCCGTACTAGGTATATACGTTTCAAGTTAAATTTTTTTTTTTAGTAAAACTGATAATGTTTCTACGTTTATTATTTGTTAATATCGCGTAGAAATTATCTATGGTAAGATAAACAGAGACATGTTTAATAAAATACAAAATGTTCTTACTTGAAAATAGAATTAATCTATGCATATTTATTTCCAACAGCGGTAAAAAGATTTTTAACGGTACTAAAAACTTTCCTGTTAAGAAAGGCATTCATAAATTCTGTTTTATTTGTTATTTGGATTGTGAAGAATTTAATTATCAGATGAAAATGAATATGAACTATATTTTAACATTCAGTAGCATTTAAGGTACTCTGTGATATTAATTTATAGCACAAAGTACAGGAACTAAGATGTATAGAACTAAGATGCACATTGCTCTTTATGTCTCAACGGTTTCAAGCCAATAGTTGATTGGTATTTATAGTGTTATCTTTAAAACAAGCAAACAAGCAACGATGTTAAAAACTTATTCATCGTTTAAATTGGATTATGTTTTGCATCAAAACCAATTCTAAAGAGGTATTTTTTTTAGTCCAGTTAAGCAATGGATCGAAATTTACTTTAAGGTCCAAAATTCGTAATAAATAGAAATATTTAAAAAGTCTTATATAGGCCTAAATAAAATTTTTGTTGTATTATAATCCTTAACTATGAAAACTCTTGACAAATGCATTAAAAACCAAAGCTCTTCTTTAGTTGCGAAAGGTTTTAAAAATCTACAGCGTTAAGAATGAATGAAATAATTTTTAAATTTCTAAGAATTATACTTGAAAAAATAATTCGCTTAGAATAAAATAAATAAATTATTTAAAATTTTGGAGAAATTAAGTATAATTTGCTGTGGGAAAGTAAAAATTACTATACAAAAATAATTGAGACTTTTATAAATTGCTTCATCAAAAGCAATTTCTTATATTTTTGCTATCTTTGAGGATATCCTTGAAATCAAAGCACCATTTAGAGCAACTCAAAGGTTATAACAGAAAATTAAGTATGGTAGGATACAGTTAAAACATTCGTAGGATATTTGCCTAAGGGAGCCTTTTCACACTCATTTCTTGTGGAAGACGTTTTTTGAGAAAAACTGGCTTCTATTCATCTTACATACAGAAAAAATCACGACTTTGTCCATGTTGCGAATCCGTTCTTTGGGATGACTCTACATCAAATTATATCCACTTGACCAGTTCGGGATGTAAATTATCTAAAATAAGATTCTTCTTTCTCGAGAGAGGTTTTCCAATCTTGAACCCTCAATGTTTTTTTAAAAATGCCTATATCTAAAAGTTCAGAGAAGTTAAAAAAATTATATGGTTATATGCTATAACAACAGGTAATATGCGAATAAAAATGCGTAAATTTTGGCAATTTTCCTGGATTTTAAAATGTTATTTTCCTAATTCCAAATGATCCATTTTCGGGACGGAAATATGAAATAAGAAAAACCTTAGTTTGCGGTATAACTTTCCTTAATTTGTATTTCGCTCATGAATTTTATTTAGCAACAAATTAGTTTTCAATCGGATTTTATTCTCATATGTATAGTAGTTCAACCTGGCAGACGGCAAAGTGATTAGTGACTAATCACTTTTTTACACTCCGGGTCGGTAACTAATTAGCGACGCCGTGCCTTTCGGTACGGTAGTTACCGTACCAAAAGGCTTGGGAAGGCATGGATTTAACTTGTTCGTCGCTTCATCGGAGGCAATTGTATTCCACCTATTAGGTTCCTCCATAACAAAGAGACCACTGCGTCCGATCTTAATAGTGGCTAACGCCTATAAAAGGCTACAGCCAGTCATTGGAAAAAAAAAAAAAAATTGGTGACGTCCCGTTTTGCGATATATACCAGTGATCATCATGACTTGATGGCCAAAAAAAAGTATACAACAGTTCATTCAAGAAGATATTTACTGTTTTTGACAATAAGAATTGACTTAATAAGGCTAAAGAATAGCTTTAAGCTTTGGAAAATGAGGCGACAAAATTTTTTAAATTATCTTTCTCCCAGGAAGACGCTTCTTACTGAAGTTTGTCCCGTACTAGCTATATACATTTCAAGTGAAAACATGTTAATTATGGATTAAAAGAGCAATACTGGTGATATATAATATAAAAATAATCAAAGGAATATTACCATAGTAAGATTTACCTGATGAATTAAAAAAAGTGTCAATGAGAATAGCAAATTTATATTTCAAAGGAAACCAACTGTAGTAATAGTTTGTTTTCATGTAAATACAGTAAATAATGTGCAGTCACTAACATATTATAAGGCCTAAAAATTTGGTGACCTTTATTTCAAAATTTGGTGACCTTTCTAACTTGCAAATTTAGTGAAATAGTATATTAACGATGTGAAATTGATAAAGCAGTAAAATTATTTGCATCATTTAGAATATTATAAATTGGATCAATACATAAAAATATTAACAAAATTACTGCTTTTACCCATCTAGAAATACACAATGTTAAAAAAATAGCTGTAAAATTGATGCAAACTAATGGTCGAAACATCTGTACAGAGGTGGGAAGTCGCGGAAGGCGGGACACCAGTACTTTGCTTTGATAGTTAGACAGGTGTACGTTTCCCGTTGTGCTAGATTCCGCTTCACACTGTGCTTTGACAAGGAATGCAAAGGCGTAATAGTGGGTGCAATTATAACGAAAAGCTGCATACTGCTATGGGGATGTATTGTGGAAATGCATAAAAGAGAGAATTACGTAACATCACAGAGATCAACTTGTGTGCAGCCAGGGTGTGATCTTTGTGACGAGTGCCTTTTTTGCTGCTGCGACTAATCTTACTTGTCTGACTTAATCAGAACAAGCCCAAGAACTTTTTCGTGGCAAGGAGTACAATATTGCGTCTGCCGTTGGCATGAGCCTTGAGCACCATATAGGCTCCTTTTTTTGATGACGTATCATTAGTACGGAATTCTATATTGTTGTATTGTCCGGAAGTCTGGTTTAGTTGTTGAATATCAGTGCACAGCTTGTCAGATAATCCTCAGGGTTTCCCGTAGTACTGGAGATACATTTATTCGTATCAATTAACCAACGTTTATGAAATGGTAGCTGGGAATACGCTGGGAATGGTCATGACCATGGCGAGGTCAGCTAGGCTGCATTTTCGTGCCCAAAGTTGACAACAAAACATCTTTGTTGTTAACTTTGGGCACGAAAATGCAGTCTAGCTGACCTTGTGGGACATGCTCCCTTCGTCTTGTCATTTTGCTTTAGCTAAACTGTTAATTGTTATTTTGAAGTGAGAGTATGGCAGGCACAGATGTTATGAATTCGCTTCGATGTTGTGAGCTGTCTCCTTTGCCAGTGCATCTGCTCGCTGATTTCCTTGATTTCTGATATGTGCCTGTATATAATTGAGATGGAAATTAAGGTGCCCGACGCGCCGTAGGCATCTTTGAATATGACTGTGATATAAGAATTGTGGACTGGATTTAGTAAGGTATACAGCACTGAGAGCCTGTCGTGGGAGAAATTGGTCTTGTAGTGTCTATTGTTTACTGTATGAGTTATTGCACCTATTAATGAGTTTTTGCCTGGAAGATATTATTATTGTGTAAAAGCTGTGTTTTCCATGTGCAGAATGCGCATTCATTGGGCTATTAATTTAATTATTGAGTTTAATAGAAAAAAGCGTGATGTTACACCAATGGTAATCATGTTAGTACAATAAACTGTTAAGTTTCTTGGATATTAAGTATGTTATTGACGATATAATTTTAACAATCAGTACTTTTCTGTATATTCTGAAATGTGAATTTACTGATACGAGGAAAGGAAGGAATTAATTGTTAAGTATTTTAAGATTCATCAAATCACAAATTTTTCACTCTAATGTATCATAATTGTTTAAAAACTTTTCATTTGAAGTGCAATTAAAGATTTAAAACGTAATTTTAACAATAATAACAGTTGCTAGTTCTAAAAACTGAGGCATAAACAGAGTTTTCAGGAGTTTTAGGACTGAGTGTTTTTAAATAGTTATTTTTTCATTGTAATTATTACTGTGACTCTCATGTTTTTTTGGGGGGGGGGGGAAGAGGCGAAATGTTATTATTTAACCGATTCTGTGTTTGTTATTATTTAACCGATTTCTATTTGCTCCTACGATATGGATTCGAGACCTAAGAGTTTCCCTTACACAATACAATTTAAAAGAAAGAAGGGTACATTAAATTCCTTACTCGGTTACTTACTTTTAATCAAATTCCTTACTCGCTGGATTTGGCACTATTCTCTGTTACCTATCGCGTTTTAAGAAGTTTAATTCGGTAATAATTTCAGAAATCTAAAGAGCTAATTGAATAGCCTTTAACCAGTTAACTCAGAAGATACTCAGAAGCTATCTCAGAAGCATTAGATGAAATATATGTAAAAGAGCAGTGCCCAAACTGTTTTTCTTAAAGATTTATATAAATTTAGTTCAGTGCTTTTTCAAAATTTTATTAGATTTCCGCAGAAAAAAAATATTATAAAATGTAAATAAAGCCTCTGTAGAAAACCGAATATTTGAAAATAAATAAGCGAATGAAAAATTTAGGTTCTGCTGATTTGAATTTGAAGTTTATTTTTTCAACTCCTTAAATAAAAATTTTAAATTGTTGCACGTATTGGTTAAAAGAGCTGAACAGCTACATCATAGACAAAAGCAGAAATGCGGAAAACTAATAAGATGTAATCTGAATGCTTGGTCTTAAAAAATGATAAGACAATTAAGGGTTAAGGGAGGCGAAAAATTACTCAGAATCAATTACATGAAATTATTATTGCAACTGAATAAGCAGAGAAGCGAGAAAATAGCGCTGTTACGAGGATTCTACCAGTTGTAAACTCCACATAGCATGCCATTAAATTCGTAACTGAATGAAGGAGATTTTATAGCACCCTTATTTATTTTTGCATTAACTTTTCAAAAGGAAGAACCAGAATTGGCGACAAATCGCCAAATACAGTAACCTATCGACTGATCCCATGGGTCTCAGTAACAGGGTCCTTGTTTTATGGGCCTGATAATGGAATGGGGCGACATGCCATTTCGTGGGCTGGATATTGGATTTCATTTCCACCCGGAGTATTTTCCACCGAAAACGGGAGGGTAAAAAACTAAAAAAAGCAAAATCACAAACCCAAGCACAAATGCTCCTCGTAACACTTTTTTTATCGCTTTATATGTCTCAGCTACCTTTTTAAACGTATTCACAGAACTCTGCAATCTCGGAGCACTGATGACATAAATTTGTGCCTCATGAAACCATCATTGCTTCTTCGCCAAACCTAATGTGATTGCACGTGGAAACAAAATTGTGGATGTATGTATATATACATCTATATTCGTAGCTATATTTTTTATTCTTCCTTTTCTCCAAGAAGATGTAATTGGCTCTATTCTTCTTTTCCGCCCAGCTCTGTCATCATCTTTAATGGCCAAACAATGAAAGTAGCAGGCTATCAAGAGGCGAGAAATGTTATCTTTGTTCTTCCAGCTAATTATGTTCTTTCGTTCAGCAATCAACTAATGTGCAGTCTCTAGAGATAAGCAGGAAAATATTATTTCTCGAGGAACTGTTTCCCTTTTAAATATACTTCCCTTTATGATTGTTGCTAATGGTATTGTCTTTTCTAATTCAGATTTGAAGACGTTTGTTTTGTTTGGTGCTTTAAGTACTTGTTAATTAGATGAGTTTGGAATAATTAAGCAAAAAAATCTAGTTTATGATTAGAACTCTTTAAAGAGAGGATTCATAGCAATGAAACTTTTTCTCATGCGTTTAACTAATTAGTAAACTTTTCTGTAGAAAGCACCCATTTAACACTTTCTTTTTCTTATTTATTAATATTTGCTTGTTTTTTGAAGTAAATTGAGAAAAATACGAAGTAAACAAATATGAAATACTTGATTAGTTACGAAATAAAGAGATATAATTTTTTTATATATTTGTTTACTTAAGAAATAAACAAATGTAAGATATTTACTTATTTCGTATACAAATATTTTATATTTATGTCGTCAATATGTACACATCGCCAAAATAAACAAACAATTTATGACAATATATAGAAGATTTCATACATTCTTTCGCAAGTTAAAGGTGGATTATTTAAATTTTTCCTTTTATATTATCTTTGCTTGTACTTATTATTTTACCTTATATGTGCTTAGATTTTATCTCATGTTCCTATGATATTATTTTGTCTTATGTGACAATTTAAACTAAGAATATTTTTCTAACAGTGTTTGGTTAGAAAATTGGTATTTTTATTGAGGAAAATAACTGCAAATTAACGTAAAGGATGCAAAGATCCTATACAGATTATATCAATAGTCATTTATTTGTCAGAGAAAATGCTTTTTCTACAACAAAAGTTTGAGATTTTGGATTCACTATTTTAACCAAACTCCACAAAATTATAGGTCTTAAACAATCTGAATTTACTAAACATAAGCGCATTCTAGTCAGAATTTTTAAAAAACATTCTTTGTAATATGATACTTGAATTCTTCTCACAGTGAAAGTTTCAGATGGCTTTTCAGTAACATCTGAGGAGGAAGAACGAAACATCTAAGATTTGAAACTTATGCTACATGATATTCTCATCATGATGTCATCATGATCACTCATTTTATTTCGAGGAAACTAGGACATTGGCCATGCAGTATCCTGTTTACAAGAATCTGAAACGTATCGCACTTCAACGATTTTATCCACTGAACCCATAGTGGGCCTGAATTATCAAGCTACTTACTTCGAAGCAAAACATATATGGTCAAAACATGACAAATTAACCCAACGGAGAGATGCGAAAGGATAGTGCGTAAAATTGAGAGGGGGGGTATTTGAATTACGCAATTCCTTTTATCGAATTGAATTTACAAATTTCATCTCTCCAACAACGAAGGAAATTCTTAAAAACTGATTGCTCCAACTTTTTCTAAAAATAGCAAATGAAAAGTTTCAAAAGGTCCAAAACAATCTCTTTTTAAATCCTAAATAAACTTTAAAATCCTTAAAATGAGTTAGTTACATTTATCACAAAAATATCGCTTTCAAAAGTCGAAAGTTTGTAGACTTTTTTTTTAAAGGTAAAAAAATCAGCCTTGGGCAATATGAGATTTCTAAGATGAAATATATTTCTTTTTCGTAAGTATAAACTAAAGTCCAAAAATCAAAAATTGCCTTTGTACGCATCACGAAATTTCTGTTTTTGACTCAAACACTGTTCCTATCTGTCGAAAAATTATGTTTCTGGAAGTCGAAAATCACTTTTGTATTGACATCGCAATCTTGAATTTCAGTGTTGTAAAATACTATCTTAGTTCATCATAAATTCTTGATTTCAGAAGGAGAAAAGCACCTTAGCTTTCATTATAAAATTCTTATTTTAAAAGGCAAACACTGTTATCCAAGCGATTTTATAGTCGTTTATGTATTTCCTACAAAAATTTTACTTTATTCGAATCTCTTGTGATTGTAATTTTTCCATTATTCCCTAAGCAAATTTAATTTTTTTTCAGCTTGGTTAATCTACTCCTCAGTTAATTGAGAAAAGACTGGGTATAATACAGCAATAACAAAAATCAGATCTATAAAGCTTAATGCCGTAATATAATTACATAGTACAGTATTAGATATATGTAGTACAGTATTAGATATATGTAGTTGCTGATATTTCAGTATTATAAATAACTGATTTGCTTTGGCTTGCTATACCACTTCGTAGTACCAAGGTACTGTCGGATGAATTTCATTTTTGTACAGTGATATTACGTGATACAGTACGAGTTCATATGGATACAAAGGACAGTGACATATTATAGATACATGATGCTGTATTACTAATTCTTGTTAGAACACTGTTAAATATGCATTATTCTAATGTATCAACATGATGCTACATTTACAATAGCTTTTAAAAAATTCCCGAATATGATGATAACATATTGCATTAATAGATTAATTCAGCAAATGTAGTCATTCACAGATTTATGCATTGATATAACAATATATGAATGCAACCTTAATTAATATAATATATTTTTGCAGAACACAATAATAATCCGCAGATTTTAGTTGATTCTTAAAAATGGTAATTTAGCGCTGAAACTATATGATTTGTCATCTTTCGTAAAACAGATGTTGTACCATGACACAAAATTACACTTATAAGTTTTAATGTACATATGGGCTGTTGCAGTTACATGTTACGCTATATAACAATATAATCTTGAAATGCAATATCTAATCTAATAATGTGGCAGTATGCTAAAATATACCAATGTTAAAATGCTAAAATACTCAAATGTATTACTAAATTTTTTAATTTACTAAATTAATAAATTAATGAATTATAAAAATTAATTGTATTTCCTTATTGTGAATGCTTATGGATGTTATTCTGCACGAAAACAAAATTTTACTTTACAAATTATTTATTATTTATGAAATTGAAAATAAACAAAAAAATATATTAATTTTCTTAGAATGTAACGTAATTTCGTCTCTGGAAGTAATGTTTGTTTCTTAAATTTTTATTTTTACAGGAAAATTTTAAATATTTTGGTGGATCTTTATACGGGAGTTGTTCTTGAGGGTAGAGTGCAGCTTAGAAGCATTGTTTGGATTTCTCCTTGGAACTAATTCCGGAGTATTGCGGTTAACTCTTTGCTGTTGCTACAAATAGAGTCTGTTGTGCCTTTATTGCTGTTTCAGAAAGCCCAGTACTGGCTTTACTATAGGTCTCACGGAGCTGCTGAACAACCCCCTTTAATTTATTTTGTTACCTTACGTTACTTTATTGTTAAGTTAATAAATGTTATGGTTGTTGTTACAGAATCTCATTCAGAGAATTACTTTATTTCTAGCTTCAAAAATAAGAAGCGTGGTATGAAGACTGCAGGCTTAGTAGCAAGCTATTCGGTATTTATGTATTTTCTGTCGGACATAGCTCTGCGCTTTAGTAACAGAATTTTTGCTAGTCATATGCGCACTATAATATAAAAATTTATGTCCTATAACATAAGAAGGAGTTATCGGAATGGGTCGAAATTGCATATGTATACACCTTACGCGATAAAATATGCAAATGCTTATCTTTGGGCGACTAATGACTGGCTAGCTGGAAGTCCAGTGCATATCAAAGGAGCATCCGTATGTACTATTGAATAATAAACTTTTTACGCTGTGTATTATCTAAACTTTACACTCCAGAGAATCTAAAATCAGTGTTATCATGGGCGCTGGCTATCAGTGTCTTCGCTATTGCTACCTGACCATGAATATTAACTCCGTCAAGTTCTTGACAAGCAAAATGATTAAGTTCAAGAGGAACGTTAATTTGCGTTAATCTGTGTATTTACCGTTTTAGAGTTTTTTTTCCTGCTAATATTCTCTTCTACATTTCTTTGAGATCTTTTCTCCTTATAATGTTCGCGTACTCCGACTAGACGTTATTTTTGGCTTTTTGTTCTTTTTGAACTTCTATCTCTCCCTTATTTAATGCTCTATAATGATCAGCATTTAAAATCAGTACAATAGTACATCTGAAAACCAAATTTTACATACTTTTAAAATTCTGAATGTTTCAGGATTGCCAGTCGGTAGTGCATACATTTTCTTAAAATTTGAAATTCTATGTTCATCCAGTATTTTAGTTTTTTTTCCAAATTCTATATATGAAAAATAAAATTTTGGAATTGTAGTATTAAAAATTTTCTAATCTTTGTGTTTAAAAATGCACTAAATTAATAAATTATACTTATGAAAACAAAGTTACAAAACAGGAAAGTCACGACGAATCATTAAATAAAAATTCCTCCCTCCCCCCCATATTTTTTGGTCAGAAATATATCATGCCTTTGTTACCTAACATAATACATTTTCTGAAACTGGAACAAACAGCTGCATAGGAGGAAAAAATGTCTTTAATACGAACTCACTATAAAAATTTTAAGATTATTTCTATTGTAAGCATTAATTTTAGATAATTACGGTGTCTCTTGTACTTCATAATTTAGATGCAAGCCAAATAAGAAAATGAGCATAGAAAATAGACGTAGTTTAAGTAAAAAAATTCCTTAGAAAGGCAATGAAAAGGTCCCAAACAAGAGCAGACTATAAATTTAAAAAAAAAGGGGGGATAGGAAATGATAATAAAAAAAGAGCGACTCAGAAATGTGAGCAGCTATAAATTTTACAATTGTCACCTAATTAGGTGACATTTATTTCTTGAAAAAATAAGAAAGAGAATTTAAGCTGTTATTTTATTTGCTGTTTCGTTTCGTTATTTGAAGTTTGGTGTTTTTATTACGGGATTTTTACGTCTTCTGAGCGACTGTTTATTTCTTTTCGTTACCTCTCTCTTTTGAGTAAAAGCATAATTTCTGTAGATACATTCCGATGCCACCAACAAAGATGTTTTCAGAAATGCATGCAATTATTTCTTATTTACAGAAAGAACATTTGAAGCCAAATTTTTTTTTAAAGTTTATTCGCTGCTGTAGCAGTGAATAAGCTTAAAAAATTTTTGCTTCCTTCCGAATGCAAAAAATGGTTAGGAAGGGGGGAATATTATTGTTTTATTAAAAACTTATTGTTAACGCAGGTGCTGATTTTTACTTCCTTGTACGAATTAAAAAGGAAGTATTGTAATCGCGAAAAATTTCGGGTATCATATTTCAACGAATATATCAATTTTGACGGCTATCGAATGCACTTTAACGACGTTTTTGTGTGATATATGAAAGTAAGGACAGAATAAAAGACTCTTTTCCCCCCAAAAAATTATAAAACTGATTTAAAAAGGGATTCTGAAGAGATTTTTTCGTGGCATCTTCGCGCACGTATATATGTGTCTCACATAACTCAAAACGGGTAGCTTTAGAAAGTTGAAGTTGTGTATATAGGATTGCTATAATATGTAATATGCACCTTCTATTTTGGGTGCAATCGGCCTCACCAAAGGTATATATACTATTATACATACGTATATATATATATATATCCACTCTGTTACTCGGCTCAGTGAGCTCAGTTACTTTATTCTTAAGTGTTTGTAAATTGTGCATTTTTTGCTTTAAAAATGAATTATGTTGTTCTTATCTTCCGGTTAAGATTTTATGACTTAACCTAATTAACCTATGTCCCCTAATTAGGTTAACCTTCACTTTTAGCATGTTATAATTGCAGAATTACCGACAATTTAAAAGTTGTTTAAGTGCGGCTAAGCCTAATTATTTTGGCCAAAGCGGGAATATTTGTTTACATTTGAAACTTAGCAGAATATTGGATTTGTTGCCAATCTAGGGAAACTAAGCTTCGCAACAATAAAGGTAAAGCTTTCTTTTAGTATTGCGAATTAAGTCATGCTTAATTAATTTTGGAAGTTATTCGAGAAAATAAGTGTTTAAAATTTATTTCTTAATTTTTAATACAGATGTTTTGCATTTTTATGCATTTTTGCCCTGTCAGGAAGTGAGATCTGAATTAATTCAATGCGAAATATTGGATGGTCTGTGAAAAAGTGTTTCTTTTTTTTGTTTGTTTGTTTAATTTCTTTTGTACATCGTTTTAGATTTATCATAATATTTGAATGGAACATGTGGCAGCGATTAGATAATTCTTCAGGTGATATACATAAGTTTTGTGCATTAACGCTGTTAAGTGAACCGAGCGCCAGAGTGTCTCTATGGTAAGCAAATATAGTGAATGTTAAAGAGTGCGTTTATTCTTTTGTGGTTTATGCGCTATCGACGAAGTAGATTTAATTCAATTCAGTAAGTTTAAATGAAATGAAAAATGCGTATAATTTAATATTCCGTACAAGGAAGTCATGTGTTGTACACATCAAATTTTTTCTCTTAGTATACTAAATTTTGTATCAACGAAAACTATAGGTTTAAAGGATGTGGAATTAGGGCTAATCCTTTCTCGAATGCGAATCCTGAAAGGTTTTAGATTCTCTCGATTCTTTTATATAAGAAAGAATATGTAGG
>KK117991.1:64536-76338 GCA_000611955.2 Stegodyphus mimosarum | reverse complement strand
AAAAAAAAAAAAAAAAAAAAAAAAGGAGATGGCGAAATTTTTGTCATTTTTTCCCTGAGTACGACTACAGCCACGCAAGCCTGTGAGAGAATTATTTCAGTAGGATACAGATAAATTCTAAGCCTGGAGCATTAGATTTAGAAACATAGCTGGAAAGGGGTGGAGCGGCTGTCTAGTTATGGAGGAGGCATTTTTCGAGTAATATTATTTTATAAGGGTTTTTCATGAGGATTATCGATACAGGTGAAGAATAATGAGATTCTGAATTGATATGTGGAATTCATTCAGAAGGAAAATAGTTTTTACACTAAATATAGTATTCAACGAATATGTAATATTTTAAGTTATTTAACCAGTTTTTAATAAACGAACCTTTACTACAACTTCTTCTTTCCGCATTCCTCATCAGAATCAAGATTAATTATTGTGTATTTAAGGTGAAAGTTTAGCGTTAGAGATTCTGGCAGCCTCTTCTTGCAGCTACTTACTATCGCCAGCTCTACCTAAGTTTATTTTTGGCTTTAACAACTCGCTAACCGACGTTAAAAATACGCGCCGCTAGTTATCTTGAGCCAGATTAAGCAGTCTGTGGTATGTGTAGTATCAGAATATGTTAACTACATTTTGAGTTTAATTTTATCTTATGTTAAGTATTCGCAAAGAACAGAAGTTCGTCTATCGTGCAAGCAATTCCTATCTGTTTATTTATATAAAAAAGGGTTAAAATAACCTGCTTAGGACTTGTTATTGCTTCAGACTAAAGCGAAAACTCGCTTCCAGTCTAGTAAGGTATTAACAGAAGCTTAGAGACATAGTAGAACCCTATAAATTCAATATGAGACTTCAACCACTAAATACACTTGTTACACCTTCTTTAACGACGGCACAACAGCCCTTAGAGAGCTATGACCAGCAGTGCCCTGGCAATTGCCTTCTAGACCATGGGCTCTCTGTATATTGCTAAGTGCTTGTGCATCTTTGCCTCGACAAGTGGTCAGCCTGTCGGAGAACCCCCGGTGTTACAATCTCTTGTGATTGTAATATTTCCATTGTTCCATAAACAAACTTAATTTTTTTTTTCAGCTTGGTTAATCTACCCCTCAGTTAATTGAGAAATGATTGGGCAATAACAAAAATCAGATCTATAAAGCTTAATGCCGTAATATAATTACATGGTAAAATATTAGATATAGTTGCTGATATTTCAGTATTATAACTAACTGATTTGCTTTGGCTTGCTGTATCACTTCGTAAAGGTCGATAAAATGAGTATCAAGTTGCTTGATACGCATTTTATCGACCCCGTCAAAGGATGAGTGAACCTTGTCTAGCCCGAGGATCAAGCCCCGGATCTGTGGTTCTGCTACGCGATGCGCTAGGTACTAAGCCACCGGACCTTTCACCTTCTTTACTCTATCGAAATCTCGGAATGAAGAATACGGATATCAACCAAATTCTGATCCGATTGCATCGGTAAGGATGAATTCTTCGTTAAGGGAAAATATTTCAGAGCTTTACTTCTGGTGCTGCTTGGAGAAACGAAAAAGAAATACTGTAGTTCGGTCATTTTGAAATTTTTCATTCTAAAATTCAATCCCGACAACAAAGTTACAAATATTTTAATACTATTTCAAACTTTCATCAGAACTGCTGTAAGTATTGCTAATTGTGAGAAGAGTTTTCGAAATAAATGTATATTTTGCGTTTAAGAAAACTTTAAATACACTATACATCATAGCAACCAGAAAAGTCTAGTAGACCTCTACAGTGTCACTGACAGCTTTGCTGGAAAAAATTTCTAAAAGGAATACAGACTTTAATGATCGTCCAAAAGGATTTGTTAGGGGCTTTTACGCTCTCGCTGAGCTCGTTGTCCACCAGTATGCTATTACACTCACTGTTACTGACACATTTTTTCGACTTTTTAGTTTTATTCTTGTCAGGATATCCTCTCCATCGTTGGTCTTGGTTCCTTGCATTGCGGTGTCTGGCAGCCCTGTTCTCTTCTCTACTCTCATCTTTCTTCTCTCTTGCTTCAGTTATCTTGCTTACTTTTCAGGAAAAATACATTAGGAGCACTTTGTTGCAAACTTCAGTGAGCCGGATACACCGCATCTTATGTGGTATCCCGGCGATAGATTTCCAGACTAGACTAGACTAGTTTTATTATTAAGCATAATTTTCTTCGGACTTACGCCATATACAGTTCAGCGGTAGTAGCAGCGTAGCAGTTTATGCTTAGAACTCCCAATGCAGTGTTAAATGTTGGTATACAATTATATATTTTTTTCATTCTTTTCTCAGTTCATTATGTAAATGTTCAGTTTGCTTACTAAGATGGCCTTACAAAACTTTTTTTCTGTCTCTTATCATTAGCATTGCGGCTGTTTACTTTATAATTATTTAACATCGCATTCTTGGCGTTTACGCCACATAAATTTGAAATCAACAGCAAAATCGCAAAATATTACAAACAGCATATCTTTAGATAGACAGTCTCGCGCCTTGGAGATAAAAATGTTTTATTTCTCTCAGTGTTGCTACTGCTCGCATTCAGATCATTGAGTTTGTCATCAAAAATTCATTAAAGTTTTACAAAATTCAGAATTCAAGATTGGGCTTCCAGGTGAACATGCTGGAGTGGCGGACTACGCAATTCAAAATCTGATGGCTCTAGGTACCGTCGATTTTTCACAATGCGAAAAACATTTATGCAGATTCTTCATTATTTAATTTCTTTCAAATATAATACAGGATGATAGTATAGGGTGATAGCAGTTCGAAGTGATACAGCTATTTACAGAGAACGATGCAAAATTCTGTTTCGAGGCTAATAGCTCTTACCTTTTTGAGCTAAAAAGAGAATCTGAAAGGATTCAGATTTTAGTCTTACCCGACAGGGTTTATTCAGTCTTAATGCTGTCGTTGAACTCGCAACTATGGATGTGCTCTTGGACTTAATCCTGCAAAAAACTTATTTTTTCTTTTAAATTTTATTATTAAATATCACTTTCTTCGCACTTATGCCACACAAAATTCAATGGCAAAATCCCAATATTTTTAAAAACCAGCATATTCTTAGAATTCTCTGTATAATGTTAAGTGTTAGCATAAATTTTTTAGCCCAGAAGGGTTATTTTTTCGAACACTCCTTTTGCGTTGAATCACAAATGTTGTTCGATTGATTTTCAAGTAACTTCACGAAGGAGATCTGTACGTGAGGCGACCAGACATATGCGGGCCGCTCATGTCACGTCATAGAAGGGAACGTTTGAGGTGGGCGCGTCAACTTGCCCACAGGACAGCTAATCAATGGAGGAATGTTCTTTTTATGGATGAGTCGAGGTTTATCCCCCAAAGCAATATTAGGTGTTATTTGATTTTGAGTGAATCTGGAACCCGTTATTATTTTGACAGTGCTTCAAGCATTCAAGCAATAGCTGGTCATAGTCGCTCTCTTTTGGTTCAAGATGTACAATATTTACTCTCATATTTTCCAAAAGGACAAAAGCCTAAACTACATTGGACACGTGCCCCTATAGGAACACTGGCAACGAAATGGCAGATAGCTTGGGAAAAGAGGCAGCAAATGGTACTACAACAGCAATAACTTACCAAATCCAATATCACTTTTAAAATCAAGACTTGAACAAGACTTAATTTCTCAATGGAAACTCATGTGGTCACAAGATAATACTGGCGGACGAACTTTTATGTCCCTACCAAAACCAACACGAAATTTAGTTACAACAAATAATCCAGTGACATAACTTCTAACAGCACACGCACCCTTCATTCCATATCTCTTTCGTTTCGGCTTGTATCATACAGACAACTGCATATGTGGATCAACAGGAACACTAGATCATTACTTATTTGAATGTGCAATCACTAAAGACCTCCACTTTCGTCCTTTCACAAGTGAAAATGCCCAAGGATGGTTCAAACAACTACTCAGAAGCAAACCTCTTGGCAAAAAAACTTCAAAATTTAATGGAATATCTGATAAAAAACTGTGATAACCTTGTAGAGACATTAGATTATTTCGAAAGTAGGAATGATAAAAAATGAGCAATGCCTTTGCCGGGAATCGAACCACGGATCTCTCAATTACGCGTCGAGTTTGTTGACCCCTACACCACGAAGGCATGCGAAAAGAAGGCGGGAGAAATACCCTATAACCTAAAGGCAGCATAAAATAAAGGCATCACAATTCTACACCAGCATTATTTCGATATAATTAACATCATTTCAAGGCAGCATAACTTCAATCCACAAATACGAAACTTACTCCAGACTGACTATAAACTTTGTCAGAGCTTTATCAGAACTTACTTCACACTATTATTAACTATAACAGGTAAATGAATTTTAACAGATTTATGAACTGTGAACGTTTACGAATTTATGATTTATGGACTATTTATCAACTGTGAACTATTATTACATTTCAGCATATCATCATAATAATATTTTTTTATTATGCATATAACCAAAATTTTTTATTTAAATCTTCATTTGTATTCTACATTATGCATTCTAAATATGCACGTATCAGCAAAATTTCTGTTAATATTTATAGGAAATTCTTTAAATGTATGTTAAGTATATTTCAAAATAAAATTTTATTGTAATATTATAAAATTTTAAATAAGCAGAGTCCCACTGAGTGAGAAATAAAGCTGAAAGTCTTCATGGCGGCACAGCTGCTCACCCAGTGTTCTCCTGTTGCCTGTATACTGTGGTATCTCTTTGGGAGAATGCACAGAACTCCGTGTTTTTCTACGTGGAATCATGAATACTCAGGCCTACAAAAATGATATCCTTAATGCTTATGTGTTCCCTTATGCCAGGGCACTAGGTGATAATTTCCTGCTACAGGAGGACAACGCACTCATCGTGGATGATTATTGTCTTCCGCAGCAAACAATTCAGCGCATGGAGTGGTCAACTCGATCACCGAACCTGAAGCCCGTCGAGCATGTTTGGGATGCTTTAAAGTATAGCTGCTTTCAGTCCTCCTCTTCAGACCGTTGCAATTGCTTTGCAAGGCAAGCTTGCAATTGTTTTACAAGAGCAATGGCTCTCACTTCTTACGGAACTGATAGATTGCATAAGTGACAGTATCGCACATTGTTGTATTGCTCCTAAGGAAGATAATACTCCACATTGAAGGTAACTTTCCTATACCAAACTGATATATCTGGATTTCTATAATACCGTAATTATCTAATAATATCTTTTTACGTTGTTTTATACCTTACTATGTGTTGTATACTGTGGGTTAGTTTCATTCTTTTTGAGTAACCGTCATTTTTGTAATTTTTCCTTAATTAATGACCACCAGTGTAGAAAAGTAGCCCTCTGGAGGAAGAAAACTTTTAAGAAAGACAGCCGATGAGAAGACTAACTCTGTAAGATTTTTCCTCTTTTCGCTACCATGCAAGTGACTTGATCTTAGTAGGAAGCCTGGGGACTTCTCTCACAGGTGAGAAGAATAACAGCGCAGAAGAAGGATGTAAATGGCTCGTTTATTCTCAGATTCTTTAACAAAAAGACACGTACTTCGTTCTCACGATAACATCGACTACTTGCGGTGAGGAACTTAAGGATAATTTAACAATAAACGAGACTACACAGTTTACTTATAGGCTAACTCACCAACCTACACCGGCGATAAACTTCATAAATGGTTAGAATGCGTAGCCGCAACTAAAATTAACAGCTGGAGGACAGAACAGCAAAGTGCGCTAACTAGCTAAATCACGCTCTGTCTGACTTTTTCGCTTTGCCTGTTTAAATACCCTCTTCACTTAATTTAATTTGCATGCGAGGGGAAATAAAAAGTTTAAAAATTGTAACAAAATTAAAATAATTATTATTCAAATTAAGGGAAACTCTACAACTCAAAGACTTTAAGTCATGGGGTTAACTTATAATGTGTTTCCTCCCCTGCCCAACCGCGTGCTTCCGCGTTGTAACTAGAAGCATACATGATTAGCAGTCGGGAGGTCTGGAGTTCGGACTTCGGCGAAGGCATTGCTCTTTTTTGATGTTCCCTGCTTCGACAAACCTTATGACTTTACAAACCATTCAAAAGGGAAGGCAGAATAGAGAGAAAAGATCATCAAATTAACATTTGTAACTAAGAGATTTAGGAAATCAGAAAGAATAGTTTGTGAGGTTTTACTTATTTAATTCAGTATTCAACCCTTAAAACCTCACAAACACTAATAAGCGAATAATCGCTTGAGTGTGTGAACAGAGATATAAGACTCAAGAAGGGCTAACTAACCTTTATTTCTCACAATAAATATGGCACAATCAGCTCCTAACTCGGAGCTCACAGCAAAGCCTGGGTTTGAACTTAATATGAAATTAAACTTAACTAGCTTAACTAAAGCTAACTGAAAGGTATAGCCGAAGCCATCAAGATTCTAAGTAGTTGGCCCCTAAATCTTAAATAAGTCGGCGACGAAGTCAAAGAAGGGCCTAAAGTACGGCCGAACGTAGCAATAGCTTAGAGAGAGGTAGTCAAAAGGTAAACGCGTGCTAGTCGGAAACTCAGGCTCTCTCACGAAGTCGGTGAAACATCGGCTTAACTACTACTCTTACTCATTTGCATTAATCGCGTTTCTGAAAATACATTCTGGTATGAAATTGTAAACGGAAGTTAGAAAAGACAGGAAAGATGCATAAACTTAAAATAACTGTTATTAAAATTAGTATAAACCTTACAAGTTTGAGATTGAGAAGCTAGGGGAAAATGAAAACAGTGGAAGAATATTTGTATTCAAAGCATGAATTAATTAAATTTAGTGGCTAATATACTACACACTGCGTATAAAACAGCCACATATTTGTATTAGGGCCATATCTTTCCTTTCGTGAACTTTTTTTATTTAGTTTTTCTGTCAACATCAAATTTAACAGCATTTTGGCAGAGATTTTTTTTTTCGCTTTTATATATAAGTAGTATGCATCCGGATGTCATCGAAATTTGCAATAGTTTACTATACCTTGCATAACAGAGGAAATGTCAGACTATGCAGGAAAATGCTAAGAAAACAACGCAGACTTCCAAGCTTAACCAAGCATGAGCAGAACTTGTGGGAGTAGTTTGCATTAAACTGACGTAAAATCGAGTTCCTCAGATTTCGGATTGACGAAAGATTAGAAGAATGAGCTGGCTAAGGCGGCGTTTTTGCACACCTTGCAAAGCAATTAATTTGATCAGATCAGAATATGGCCCAATACAATGCAAAGATTTGTGTGCCCTGCAGATGTGATGTTCTACGTAGTCTTTTGCAGTACCTTATCAATACAACTGCATGCTGTTAATGTTTCTTTTAATGTTTATTTAAAGTAAGTCGTTGTTTATTTTGATAGCTTCTCAAACTAAAACCCCACTCTGATAGATTGTACAACTTTTCAAAACGGAACTGGAATCCCCAAACAATACGATGGCTCCACACTTTCATTACACAATGATTTTTATTTGTAGTCAAAAGCGAGATTCTGTCGCAAATGTTCTCACTTCCACTCAATAACAGACACTTCTCTGTACTATGCGGCCTCAGAGGCTTACTCTTTGCGAGCACTGGTAGGACAATCCCGAGGTACGCCTGAGTTCCTGACTAGCGCGCGTTTGCCTTTTGGCTACGTCTGTTTAAGCTATTGTTACGCTCGGGCGTACTTTAGGCCCTTGTTTGGCTTCGCCGATTTAATTAAAATTTAGACGCCAACTACTTAGAATCTTGATAGCTTCAGATGTACCTTTCAGTTAGCTTTAGTTAAGCTAGTTAAGTTTAATTTCATATTAAGTTCAAGCCCAAGTGGAGGCTTTACTGTATGGAAAAAGTTGTTTGCAAAAGTGATCAGAGACGCTGAATGCCATGCTTATGGGAATTATGATTTTATTTTTCAACATTTCTTCAGTATGCCTTTCAATGATATTTTCTTTATCATCGTGGTAGGGTTTTGCTTGGCAGCGAGGGGGGGAAGCTACATTCTCGTCTCAGTATTGTTTGCTACGTGAGTTAAATCTGGGGGCTTCGTCAAGTAAATTTTAAAATTTTCTTATCTACTGTTCCAGTTTCAGATTTTCGCTCGCTTCAACTATGTCAAAACCTAGAACAGAAGGCTGTACTTCTTTTTCTTTTAAATTATTAATGTTCAACTTAACTGTAGCTTCCTGAAAATTAATTTTTGCCCCGTCGCCTTTAAAAAATCTATTCCAATGTCTGCAGATTTTTCACAACTAAACCCACCGAAAATAAAAAGCAGTGTCCCTGAAAGATACAATTAAGTGAATTTGAACTAAAGTTTTTAAAAAATTTGATAGGAATACAAAAAGCGTGCTTTAACTCAACTATTGGCCTCCGGGCTTTACTTTTAGCTTCAATCAAAAGTTTTAAAAGAAGTTTATAAGAACACAAAATTTATGGAAATAATATGTCGAAAAACTGCACATTTTTCTGTCAACATCAAAATCAATGCTTCTAAAAGAAGGAAATTAAAAGAAAGAACATCAGTTTTCTGAAAAACGCTTCAAAGAAATTGCGTGTGCAAAGAGAAATATCTAAGGGTTCAAATCATATTTTTATCCGGTTTTCACTCAGTGCAGTTAATCAAATATTTCAGCGAATGGGCCTATACCAGCGAAAAAGATAGAAGAAATAACATTGCGAAGGGCAACTGTTTTTTCACTGAAGGGCTGTACAAATTTAAATTAGACCATCGAACGCCGTATCAAATAGAGAATTCATAAATGTCTCAGCCGAATTTATTGAAGATTAACGAATTTATTGAAAAAAAATGCATGGATATTAGCTAAAAATGTCTTCAGTGTTGATGAAACCATTCTTTTCTTTCATCACATGCCCTCGAAATGCCTAGACTCTAAAAGCATTCGGTACCACGAACAACATCGCTTTGATCAATTAAAATGAAACGGAAAACGACACGCTATTCTTAAGAATGACTCAGAAAAAAAACTGTTGCGAATAAAAAAGGACGGATGATCGCAGATACATCTGCAGTATGCCTCAAGAAAATCATTAGGGCCTTAAGATTTTCTTGATGCAATAAGCTATTAAAAAAGACACTTTAAGGCACTAAGAAAATAAAATTTTTTATTTATTTATTTTAACTTATTTATTTATTTGCATAAAATTTATGTTATGCTGCATGATATATTATTTAATAAGTAAAGTTATTTTACTTTTACTTTTTTATATTATGCTATTTGATTTTAGGGATTTAAAAAATAAAAAATTGGATTTCAGAAATATTGAAAATACAGATGATATAGAAATAATGCAGAAATTCGGAAATATAGAGAATACCTTGTAGGATCCAGTCTTCTGTGCTAACATACATTGTAACCAGATCTACTTAAAAGTCTATTTTGCGACTTCTCGGAAAGATTCGAAGATGAATACAGCAAAGGAAGGCTGTAAGAAACCCCTTTATTGAATATTATAGTTTACAGGTAGCACGGACTTAAGCGCTTGCACTGTCACAAACCACTTGTGGTGAGAAACTAAACAAATAACGAAACAGCTAAATTCAAAGATAAATAGTAATTGAATAATACACAATTCAATTTACATAGCCGGCTGACTCAGAAACCTATACCGACGATATACTCATTTCGGCGGCAAGAATGCGAAGCTGAGATTCACAATTCAACAGCTAGTAAATTTAACGACGTGCGTTCTCGATAGCAAAGCCACGTTCTCTGACTAAAATTTTAGCTACTTCGATTTAAATACTCTTTCGTTCACTCTACCTAACTTACATAATAGCTAGGAAATGTAAGAGAAATCTGTAGGAACAGGAAAGGCTAACAAATTAAAATAACTATTAGTAAAAATAATATACCTCACAACTTTAACAAACTAAATTTATTGAATTTAAACTAAATTTATTATTTATTTTTAACTACATTTAGTTTAAATGCTGTAAAGTAGTGGTACAGTGATAAAAGTTATGGAAAATTGTTTGTATGCATTTCATTCTAAATTAAAATGTAGAGAATACAACTTTCTCATTTCTCTCAACTTTCTCACTGCATTTCTGTATCTTTCAGAAAGGTCCTTTGAAAGATATATTAATCGTATTTAACGGTATTTTATCTTTTAATATAGAATGAGGGTTTCAAAGAGAACACAGTGTCATAAAGTATTCTTTCGAAAGAAATGTTATTCAAACAAATAAAACTTTTGTATGAATAAACATGCTTAAAATAAACAATGCGAATGAATGAACGGTAATTTTTAAAATAACTGTTTGAAGAATTATAATTCAACTACACTACTCAAATAATTAAAATGAAATTCTGAAGAAATATCTAAAAATAATAACTGGGACTAAAAAATATAATATGAAGTAAAAATATATGCGAGAAAGAAAAAAATGAGACTTTTTCTCCTGACTTGCTGAATGACAGCGAAAGGGAAATAAGTTATTGTAAACTGAGAAATTCGCCGAATGAATCATTCTTGGAGCAAAGCAAAAAAGAGCGCCAAGATAAATATCCAATTACTGGTTACATTTCGCACTAAATTTTACAAAATTTTATTTTTAGGTATATTTCAAGTCATAGAATCGAAATATGGAAACAGATTGGTATGTCTGAACACTTCCAGATTTTTTCTTCTTTTTTCTTTTCGAGACTGCATAACAAACACTTGGAGATTTTATGATGGTTAATCATACGCAATGGAAATTGTTTAATTTAAAGCTTAAAATCAACCCTCTGCTTTTTTCAGACAAAGACTACAAACTTCTCTATTGTTTGTAAAGCGCTTAGTATTCCATCAATTTAGAGACTGGTTCAAAGCTATCAGCGAGAAACAAGAATTTTCGTATGAGAAATTTTTGGAAATCGCATAATTTTCAGATTTTAACTGGCCACCACCCTCAACAGATTTAACGGACGGAGATTTGAAGAGGTCTAGGCAAATAAACCACGAACACTGAATATAAAAATCCAAAGCCAATATTAATTCGAAAGAGAATAATAGCGCTTATATTAATCTGAAAGAGAATAATTGAAATCAAAGAATTATTACGATTCCAAATAAGGGAATACTGGAATTCGTAACAGGAAATATGAAAATTCGAATGAGGATAATTTGAAATAGGAAATGAAATAAAAAAATACTAAAATTCGAAAAAGGATGATTCAAAATCGAGGATTCTTATTAATACTAATAATAAAAGTAATTCCCTTTCCAATTCTACGACTTCAGTATTTCGAAAGCCAATTTTCCACTCGAAATGCAGGAGCTAGAACTCAAAATTGTGACAAAGTATGAGGAATTCTCTGGATATAGTACATAAGATAACAATGTCTGCCATCAGCAACAGGCCCCGAGTACTTAAGACCGCTGAATACTGGTAGTTTGACCTGACTTGGGTTCGATCCAGTCAAACGGGCTGGTTGTATGGTTCTTTTTCGTGTTTTTTCCTTGTGTGACGTGAATACGGGTCAGTTTACCTTAAAAAGGTCCTCCACGAAGGCATCCCTCCTGTTGTGCAGACAACCCCCGTACTTTGCCATCTTCGATTAACCTGACCTAACCTAACCATCTGCGAGACATCATTTTTAAAAATACAATGTAAATGCATTTCAATAAATTGTATTTAATGTTATTAATGGCTAAGAAGATGCAAAAAACTACTTTCATTACTTCAGTTATGTACCACTCTCCATATAGCTGCCAGGGTATATGAATGTATAACAAAAGCAGATAAAAGTGTTATTCTTTAATAATGCATAGACGATATAAAATA
>KK117991.1:20580-64523 GCA_000611955.2 Stegodyphus mimosarum | reverse complement strand
TACACTCTTTCAAATGTTTTACTACTTAATAACAAATAATATTAGTCTCTAAATTACGCAGTGTGAAGACGAGAAGAAACGCAGCGGTTATGTGCACTGAAGGCCACTTTCTGTGTGTATGTGCAAAGCCTGTTATTCTTTAGACATATTGAAAAAAAGCCATGAAAACGTTCCCGCAGTAAATTCGTTGGTCGTCTAAAATCAAACGTAAGCTGAAACTGGCTCTGCTTAATGTTCTTGACCACAAGGTGTAGATAACAACCGAAAGAAGGACAATATTATCCATTCTTTCATTAGTTAGCTCGTCGAATAGATATATAAAATGCGGTCTATTAAAAGAATTATATACAGATTACAATGTACACCTGTTCAAAAAACTCGCAGAGAGGTCACATTGTATGTGACTTGCAGTAATTGAATTTTACTAGTATAAAGCACTGCCTGTAAAGAAATGCATGAAGTTGCATCATCCAAGATAAAAGCTTGTGTTGTAGTAAAAAAAAATAGTATCTTTCAACTACTCGGGTCCCTATTGTAGCTTGAACAAGTGACATTTAAAAGAAGTTGATTTTCTTTAATGAAAATATATCACTAGCATGCTCAATTACGCTGTTTATTAGATTTCTATTTTTCCGACCCCATTCACATCGAACTCATTCCATGGAGCCAATGTTTTCGGATAATTAAAACTATCCGAAACAGCGTGATCTGAGTCTACGACCCACACCAAAGGTACATTCCAACAATGCTTCGGGGAAGGTCAGGAGCGTTGAATCAACTCTGCATGTGTTGGATGTTACTTCAGTGTTTAACGGGCGATAATGATACAATCTCTAAAGCTATAGGAATTGTCCCGAACATGATTTGCGGTGTGGCGCTAAAGCGTTGATAACTTTTTAATCCTTTTAATTAAACACGCCATTTTAAATTACGTTGCTGCATTATTTGTTCTCTTTTAATGTCCCATAAATAAATTCGCCTCCCTGCATATGGGGCGTCAGGGAAACAAAAATGCTTTGTTCCTAATAACGAAAAGTTTAATTTAAATTTTCTGGGAACTCTTCCTACACGTCTGGTTTTCAGCCGGTTTTAATGACTTGAATGCCATATAGTGATCTATTAATGTTCATAAATGATTCCCTTATCTTTCTGCCTCTCTTCTAAGAAGCTACGAAAACTTCGACAACGGAAACGGTATTTTGAATCTTGAACTAAAATTTAATGGCAGGAATCAATTCTTTGAACTGAACCCGGAAAAAATATATTTTATAAAAATCTGAAAATCCTTTGATATTGCCTTGTTTTGTACATAAAATTTTGTAAGCTAAGCAAACAAACGAAATTTAACATAAAATCACTAGTGATCTTCATACAATCTCATACATACCTTCGTATAACATTTCATACTTTCAATTAAGAAATCAAATGGGCCAAAAATGCAAAACATCAGCATTCCTACAATAGGGCGGTTTCTAGGTCTTTGAGGATAATTGGAGAGGGCTATGAGCAGAGATAACTTGTACTCTTGATAGGATACTCTACGATTTTTGGCGGTGTTGAGTTGGACGAATAAAGGGTTCAGTTCGTGCGAGCAGTGCTTCTCAGTCTTTTTGGTAAGAAGAACCCATTTTAATGTCCCCTTCCATTGCAGAATCCTTGGTTTGCTCCAATAGTATGGCTTTCCTGCAACAAACCGTTAACGGATTATTTGCAACAAAAATAACAATTATTTCAAAAATATTTACTTCCAGACATAATTTGAAATTTAAGCCCAAAATTAACAAAATAACATAAAATAACGTATTTAAACAGAATTTTTAAATTTAAATTTTAGTGAGATGAGTGCTTTTTAGTATCACAGATATATTTAATGTTAGTTTTTACGAATGAAAGTTGAATTTTCATACTAGATTCGGCATCAAATCTGTTACGGGATTTGTTTATTTATTTTTTTGACTCACAAGTTGAGAACTCCGTTTCGCGTATACTTCCATATGATCGAGATGCGAACATGGTTTTAGTGACATGGTTTAGGAACATGAACATGGTTTTAGTGATATTCACACTTTAAACGGCGCTAGATATCCGCTAGAATTAAATTATTTGAAATTGCACCAGAATTAAATATTAATTTAAATTTTTGTTGCAACGATGAATCATATGAAATTTCAATAAGAGTTTCGTATTCTTCTGATAACGAAGTCGAAATGGCAAAAAATAGAAGAAGTATGAGGTATTTCTTCCGCTTTCTTCGTGGTGTAGTGGTCAGTACGTTCGACGCGTAACCGAGAGGTCCGTGGTTCGAGTCATTGCTCATTCTTCCCTGTCTCCTACTACAAAATATTCTAATGTCTCTACAGTGGCGCCCGAACAGTATGAGGTATTTCTCCCGCTTTTTTCGTGGTGCAGTGGTCAGCACGCTCGACGAGTAACCGAGAGGTCCGTGGTTCGAGTCATTTCTCATTCTTCCCTGTCTGCTCCTACAAAATGTTCTAATGTCTCTACAGTGGCGCCCGAACTAAAAAAGGTGGTGAATGATGATTCTCTACCACCGGGAGTTGGCGATTGGGTCCCCTAATCCCCAGTTGCCCTAAGGGACCTATATAAGGCGAGTATATAAGGCGTTTTTCTCGCCTTCTTGGCATGCCTTCGTGGAGCAGTGGTCAGCACGCTCAGCGCGTATTCGAGAGGTCCGTGGTTCGAGACCCGACGAAGGGCATTGCTCTTTTTTCATGACTCCTGCTGCCAAATAAATCTTAATGTCTCTACAGCAGAACCAATGCAGAAATCTATTAGATGTTCAAGCATCCAGATATAAAAAAAATTATCAGCATCCAAAGATTAAGATGATTGGTCACTTAATCAGAATGCCCGAAAATAGAGCTAGTAAAAAATTATTTATGTACACGCCAGTAGGTACTCGAAAGAAAGAAACGCAGATGGTTAGACTGTCTGGAGATAGACTTGTTTAATTTAAAGGACATTAACTGAAAGACTAAGACCAAGAGTAGAATATCTTGGAATGAAAGTCTAAAGAAGGACAAGGTCCATAATGGGCTCTCGAGCCAATGTAGAAAAATACAAAAAAAGCCTCGCCGAACTTTCAATAAGAAACTTTTCATCACTGAAGTGACATTTTTGGCTGCTGTCGCTCGACCACTTTGGGATCCACATCAGAAACAAAATTTTTTAGGGCATATGGGCTGGGAAACTGGGATACGGTCCTTTGTTTCTCAAGAACCAGCTAAGCGAAACCCGAAAAATAGAACTAAGGACCTAAAGAAAGAAATGGTGAGTACTTATAATGTGGGGAATAAGATTCTTCATAATTAGAAGGGCAAACTATCTCGTGAGTCGATAGTTACCAGCTGCTTTAGTCTGTCCCCAGGAAACCCTGAAAAAGATTAAATTTCACATGGATTGAGCTTCATTTAAGGATTAACTCAATTATAGTTGTAAATGTATATCATAGCTTTAAACAAAAGTAAGTTCTAAAATGTATGTCATATTTTCAGACGGAGAAAGTATATCTTTAATTTAGATTATAATAAATTTATTTAACTTTACCCTTATCGTTTCAGGATAAATATATCGTTTATACGTTTTGGTTCAAGTCCCGGGTGAAGAACAGATAAGGAATCCTAGCCTGCTTTCGAAATAACACTTTTCTCTTCTCCTTTTCATTTCGAGGTTTTTCCTTCCTTTTGACACTTTACAAATGGAAAACTCGGATCTAGATCCAGTTCCGCCTTAATAACCCCTAATTTGGCAACTCAGGCTCTCAACACCCTACACCTTCAAATAAATCACATTCATCGATAACATTTTTATTCCTTTATTTATATCTTGGAGGCCATTTGCCTGCTTGAGTGGTTAGGAATTTTTTTTAGTCTTCCATATCACGTTCTTGAAGAGATGTTAAGTTCGAAAGGATGAAAATTCTTTATGAAGTTTCTAAAAGCTAAATTTACTGAAAATAAACAGTTTCTACTTTGCAATTAAATACAAATGGGAAATTTATTTTATGTTATTCAATTGAGTTTCGTTTATAAAGAATCCAGTATTATCTTAACTGAATGTGTTCGAATATTATATTTTCCTATTAAAAAATACCATTTTATCGTATTTTTAACATGAAAATACACTGTATTAATAAGGACAAATTATAGCACATATTAGTAACATATTAATAATAATTGCTCTTCATTTATTCTTTATATTAACAATCATCACTCTTCATTCTGGAACCCTATACTCTTGATTATTTATTTTTAACTAAAGAAAAAAAATCAAACAATGAATGTTTTATTTCAGCATTATATTAGTCCTTTTTTTATTCTGAAAAATATAACAAACAAAAAAGATAATGCTTGGAACAAATACTTGTCATTCCTTATTTCTGGGTTTCATAAAATTTAGTATAAGTACAGTTGCAGCGCATTAAAGCACTGACAATCGATATTTTAATTTCAAAGTGTAAAGAAAAAAATTTTCATAAAAATATCATTGCTATTATATTTCTGAGCCAGTTTCCCTTAGAAAGTCCTCCACGAAGGCATCCCTCCCTTTAGGCAGATAGCCCTCGTGTGCTTTGCCATAGTTAAATAACCCTATTATCTTTCTCTCTCTCTCTCATCAGTCTTGTTTTGTTTCTAGTTAATCGAAATAACCGCCCATTGGTAAAATGGTTGGTGACTTTCGCTGCCGTACCGAAGGGCCCGGGTTCGAATCCCGGAGAAAGCATGGGTATAATATGTCCATCCTTTTATAGGAGACAACGATGGCCCACCTATACTAAAGACCACATCTTTGGGCCTTAGTAATGGCCAACGCCTATAAACGGCTGGAGACGTTAAGTTAAAAAAAAGTTAATCGAAATATTTGAAAAAATATTAATAATAATTTACTATTCATTTGGCTGTTTAATTGATTAAGGTATAATATACAAGGCTTATCTGTTTAAGGGAAGAGATATCTTCATTGAGGATTTTTTAAAGGAAACTGATGTGTATCGATATTACACTTGGCAAACACCGTAAAAACTCCTAGCTCATTCACCAGGAGTTTGCTATCAGCCAGTTCGCTGCTACTTGAGCCTGTGTAAAACTATAGTGTGTTGCGGTTTTCCAAGGCACTCTGTAAATTATAATCACTGGCAGTGGCCGCTGACGAACTTCTACTGTTCGCCAGTAGCCACTGCCAGTAAACTTATACTTTACTAATTTTACAGTTTGCTAGTTATTAGTATTTAAAATTATACGGTATGAAAACAATATGTTTATTGGAAGAATGTGAATAAGTATAACTGTAAAATACTTCTCATGTAATTTCTTTTCTAATCACGTATCTCTAACACTTTGAAGAACATTTTGGTTACAGCCATGGCACAAGGACTATTATTATGTTGCTGAAGTAAGTATCTTTCCTTGAATAACATTCATGAATGAAAATACAGTGAATGCATTGCCATTCTCAGGTAAATTATTACTTTCAAGTTCTTTGGAATAATATGCAGGGGGGAGACGGATAATTTAAGAAATTTTGCACCTTGCCAAGATATACTATAGAACTACTTATACGATAGATATACTGCTACCTACACCGAAAGACGTAATAAGAAAATTTTCCCAGAAACACATTTTTTCCAGTACTATTTTGAACAGGAGGGTATTAGTCGCAGCTTTAGGGAAATAGTTAGTTGCGTTCAGCAGTTCGTTTCGCGCACGTAACCGCAATACTTTATGACACCGTGAGAAAATTGCTCTGGCAGTTCTTTCGCATCAAAGAGAAGCAGAGAAACCAGCCAGACCAAGGTACTGTTCTTGAAGGCATGCTTAGTAGCTTCTCGGCAAATTAAAAAAAAATTTTTAGAATAAAAGAACATTTTTAAGAAAATAATTTCCAAACTGTGGATTAGAAGGTTCCATAGAAACAAAATCTGAAAACATCAATTTTTTATAAATTTGCAACTGTCATTCTCGTAAAAAGAGCATATTAAACTTAATATTATGGATACCGATATCTTCTCTGAACTCTATTTTCTGTCTATACGCTTCTCAGTGTTGCCCTCGGAAATTCCGCTTAACAGAGCAATCATTTGACTGTACTACCGCAATGACTGCAAGCGAAATTTCGTCATGTTTTATCCGAGCACCAAGCTGAAGAACACACACTTTTGTAAGATTATGATGCATGAGGCACATAAAATATTGCCGAACCATAAGTTCTCTCAAGAGGTTGCTGGTAGGGAACGAGAAGTGGGAGACCCCTAGAAGTGGGAATCTGTCAGATTCGTTCTTTTTTCCTCCTGGAATATTTTACACCAAAATTGAGAAGGACCTGGACTGTCTCCTATAAGATGCCCAATGCCTAAGCCAACGTTATGAGCAATTTATTGCCTTTCGACCATAGCAGATTCGTGGACCTTATCTGGATTATAGTCTAACCAGGAAGATTAATCGCAACACACGTTTCTATATTTACTGCCTTTGCAGCATAGGGCCACTTAAAATACTGCAGAAATTTATGGTAGAGAAAGAGGAATAGCAGGCCTCAAGAGCAGTCCTCCATTAAAATTTGGACGGAACTGGGCAAATTCGTATTATCGCCTGTCAGATAGAAAAGGCTTCAGCCAACGACAGACAGGACTCCCTGCTTATCTTCCACCATAAACTTCGTGGTTTTGGTCCGGTTGAGGTCCAGAACAAGAGCATTAGTTACAATAAGAGAGTGAAATTATTTTAATTTGCTTAAATGCGCAGCCATTTATTTCTGTGAATTTCAGTTTATTTCTGTGAAATATTTCTACTGTTTTTATATCAGCAAGTAATTAGAGATTTTCTCCAATGGTGTACAGTTCTTTATATTTAGCCATCACATCTGAAATTTCGTATGACGCGAGTAAATATTTTTCACTAGTAATCATAGTTTCTCAAAACATTGTTTTTCGTTGTTTGAAGATTATAGCAGTAGCTCGAAATATTCTTTTGATTTATTGACCCAAAAGAATGCTTGTGTTCAAGATGCTTTTTCGATTTTGATAGTTTCATACTTTACCCATTGTTCATTACCATCACAGTTGTTGAAAGTAGAGCCAAATTGGAGAAATGTTTCGTCATATCTTTTCTTAGCCTCTTAGACAGCTTTATCTAATTGCTAGGTCATGTTTGAAGAGACTGTGTAGCATTGCCATTTGTATCGTTACACTTGTTACTCAAGTTCAACCATTTATCTATGGGTAAAAAACATTTCACCTTAAAATATAAATAAAATCTGTCATAATAATTATTGTATATGATATTTCTCTCGCCTTCTTAGTATGCTTTCGTGGTGTAGTGGTCAGAGTGGTGTAGAGTCACGGCGAGGGCATTGCTCATTTTTCCATCTCTCCCGCTTTCAAAAAATACCTAATAAACCTACAGTGGCGCCCGAACTAAAGGGGTGGTGGATGATGATTCTCCACCACCAGGATTTAGCTACTGGGTCCCCTAATTCCCAGTCGTCCTTTAAAAGGGGAGTATATGAAGTATTTCTCCCGCCTTCTTAGTATGCCTTCGTGGTGTAGTGGTCAGCACAATCGGCACGTATTCGAGAGGTCCGTGGTTCGAGAACCGGTGAGGACATTGCTCATTTTTCATCTTTCTTTCTTTTTAAAAACTACCTAATGACTCTATAATTCTAATAAATGTGACCTTGCTCCTGTAAAGTAGTATATTGTTTTGTATTATTCTTACGATGTTGTGATGAAATAGAAACAATTGACTATACTAGAAAAGCGTTATCACTACACCAGTTGTAGCAGCGCCAACCTTATTCTCAGCTCGTCTGTGGCACAGAATGCTACATTGTTGTTGTTGACTAATGCTCACTTGTCTGATCTACAGTCAGCTCAAGCCCACGAAATTCTTCGTGACAAGAAGCGCAAGATTATGCCTGCCGTTGGCAACAGGCTTGAGCACCTTACAGGTGGCTGTGCGACTTAGCGCAGTTCCGCCCCCAATTTTGATGGAGAACGGGTCCGAGGGTCTCCCACCCTCTTCCTCTACCCCCAACCTCTCGAGAGGACTTCCAGCTCGTCGCAGATTTAGAGTGCCCCATGCCTCATGGACTCTATACATTTACAAACATCCATGCCTTCTCCAGGATTCGAACCCGAGCCCTTCAGCATGGCAGAACGTTACGTACTGTCTGTTTCCAGCTATTTTGATTCTGAAATAACTTATATTCTGAAATGCAATGCGGCATTGCTATTATGACGCTCTTAACGGTATTTTTCAATATGTAGATTTAATTGACAGCTCAACTTCGCCAGTATTACGTTTCATAACTGCACTGTACAGAAAATGTAATGTATTAATTTTAAGATAAATATGAAGTTAATGATTTATTTCAACCACCCCAGTACTTTGCTTTTTGACAGCATCTGGAATCGTGATCCTCAGTTTAAGAAACGCTGACGTGAAGTTTTGATCAATCTCAATTTTTTCAAAATAAAGGCCTGATTCAAAGTATCTTAGAGAATTCATGTCCTAGAAAACACGGCAATCGCTCAGAATTGGCACGTAGCCAATTTGTGATATTATTTGCATTAATTAAAAATGAAAAACATTTTGACTTTAATGAAATTATTGTAAGATTTCCAGACTGTGATTCTAAAGTAATAAATCTCTATAAGAATATTAATAACGTATTTTTAGGCTTCGTTAGTTTATAAATTTGAAGTCCTTTCGGGAAAAATCCTTTTGGCATACCAAATGTAAGAAAATTATAAAATAAAGTCACTAGTAAATCACAAAGGTTAAAGGGGAAATTCAAATTATTCTAATTTTTCTATTAACCAACCCCTCAATGCAAACTGAAAACGCAAATTTTGAAGTTAAATAAGTATCTTGGTCTTCTGTCAAACGGGAGTCAAATGTTTTGCCTTTTTTTAATAGCGAGCACAAAATTTTCCCAAAATAAACATAGTATATAGATTTAGTAATTTTTATAAAATCTATTCTTTAAGTTTATGATTATTTCCGTCATTTAAAACATTTTTGTAACTGGAAGTATAGGTCTAAGACAATGGTTGCAAAAATAAAGGCCAGACAAAGGTTTTGTGTAATTAAATTGTTATTAAATTTTTGAGCCTAACATTTAATAGGAAATCATTTTAAAGAGGGGTGAACGAAATTTGTCGAATTTTGTGCATTTCAGTTAACAAAAAACTGTAGAGCTGTATATGGATAAAAAAGTGAACTTGAGCATGAAAGAAGAAAACCATGAAAATAAAACTTGACCATGCAAAAAGAAAAATGAACCGTAATATTAGTTATTTATTTGAAAAATACTTTTGTATGAGTATTTATAATCAATGCACTCAAAATATACACCATCAGCCAAAAGAATATGTCCATTTGAAATACAATTCACGTAAATAGTACCTGAAGAGGGTTTTCTTCTAGTTAGAGGAGGAGGGGAGGACTTCGTGCTTTTAGCGGTGGCACTTTATCATCGCAAGAATGTTGAAAGGTGTGTACATTTCATCCTCTCAGAAAAAAGAGGCGTGGCTTAGAATTCGGTGCCACATTGGATGCGTGCACCGTAATTACGTAATTGAGATTTAAGAGCCTGGATTAGTTATTTAGGTAGAATTCCCCTTCACCTTTCCTACTTGTCCACGAGACGTGCGTGCCGCTCAGTTAATTCGCGGTTACAGTTGCATTTCGACTGCGATTGCAATAACTCAGAGGTTCATTATGGCGTTTAAAAAGGAGAGAATAGCTCAGAGAACACGTGTTCGAATACGTTGTTGATGGCCCTCGTCTACGCCTGCAGCAAAGATAAGTAATAATTTATTGAGTTTTTCTTCTCACCTTGCCAGTTCAAGTGAATAAAAAAGGAAATGTATTTAAGAGGTATGTGTTTAACGTTATTCATGATCTTTAGAATAAAAATAATGGAAGTGGTAGAGTGTAAGTCAACTTCCAGCAGTGAGGGATCTGAAATTTGCAAACATACTAAGCTTTTTTCAAAATTGACGGAAAGATAAATCCGAATAAATGTCTACACGCAGTCAACTTTTCTTACAAGAAACTCGGATATATATATTTTTTAAAAAATTGCGGTTGGACTTATTTACAAATATGGCATTAACACATTTAACATTAAACATTCCTAACATAATAAGAAAATAATTCATATTTCGAACATAAAAAGTTCAAATTTTGGTATGCTGACCAGCCGCCGAGCGGTGAATTTGCTGAACACTGATAGTTCGATTCCAGGTGGAAGGGCTGCCTGTATGGACGTTTTCGGGATTTTACCTATGTGTAAAAACAATACGAGCAGAAATGAGCCAGTTTTCATTAGAAGTTTCTCCACAAAGGCATCCCTCCTCATAGAGAGATAGCCCACTTCTTGTAATTTACTATAATCAAATAAAACAAACCAAAATTACATTTTGGAGAGGAACTGCATTTATACGCATTCCTTATCTCTTATTTTTAGCTAAATTTTGGACTGGATTGCTTTATTACGGCAAAACACTCAAAAAATGTCTTTTCTACTGTTATACTTTCATACTCGAGAGGACTCATATATACTAGTACTCCTATGTATTAGGAGGGGTGGAGGATTAAAGATAATAAAACATATAGTCCTAAAATGAGCTATTTAAAATATCAAAGAGAAATGATAAGGAAAAAAATATCCTATGCTTTATTATAAATTAATGCCACGTAGACACATTTACATTTATTCAGTGCATATCCGTACATTTCGTTCAGTGGATCATTTGCGCACGAAGAAATTTCCGTCAAGTCACAACACTTTTTTTTTTCTGCCAGAAAAAAAATTCCGTGAACTAAAAACAATAAACCACTGGAAGATATTTTCTTTGATATATTTAAAAAGCTTAATATATTTTTTTTCCGGTAATTTGAACCGGAATGAGAATACTTGCTTATTTTAACAGGAATCTGAATACATTAAGCTGGCAGAAATAAGGGTTTCCTTTATTTAGGAAGAGTTACCAAAATGGATTATTACTGTCATTAAAATTTTGCGAAAGAACTTGGTAATTGGGAATGAATTCTCCTCTCAGAGTACCATTTGCGTTGACAAAGTGATTTGTGGAAGGACTAAGCACTCGTTTTAAGATCTGTTCTTCATCAGACGCACCCTCACAATTTTAAGATACTGACTTCTCAAACCTGACAGGGGGCAAAAATAACAAGAAGGATTAAAATAAATACAAATGTCATCCGACATTTCTTAGACGAGGATTCAGACAAGAGTAAATAAAACACATCCCCTATTTTGACTAAAACCATAAATTAAAATAAAAACGGAAGACCAGCACTCGCGGTATAGGATTTATTTGGGCTCTTCAAGGAACTGTGATGCGAAACATGCCTCGACGCTTTTCTCTTTCCAATGACCTCTTCATTTCAGTTTAAGGCTCTTTTTTCCCCTCATCTCCTGAGCAAAATTTATGGCGATACGCGTTGGAGAAATTTAATGCGTTAAATCATTTTAAGAGACGCATTTGTTAAGTCGTATTCAATGCGGTGATTGTTAGATGATAGGTGCTAAGCTAAGGGAAGGAGGGAGAGTGGACAAATTTTATGTAGAGGGCGTTTGTAAGAAGCGCTCTGAGGTCATTAAAACACATCCTCATGACCCCTTTTTATTTCTTGTGGCACTACGTTCGTTTATTACCGTAATTTAAAATACTGTTTATGGGGTGTTTTGAGGTTGAATCACATGACTTAATCATCTAAATGGACCCAGGAATGCAAAGCTATGTTTTAAGGATCGCAGACAAGGAGGTTTGGAGATGTGATGAAGTGGAAACTCATCTAACGAGATGGGCGAATAAAAATATTTGAAATCACTTTTTATGTTACATTTCATTATAAATATATAATTTCGTTTATAAAACATTCAATTTATAAAAAATACGTGTTAAAAAGTCGTAAAATTTGAGCGACTTATTTTTGATTATGAATATAAAGATTCTTGCTTGCAGTGTATTTAAGTCATTTTTTGTCTAAACTTCACTGCCATTTCTACAGAGAAAATTCGATTATCGGGACAGTTTAAACGGATGGTTTTCATTATCCATCAACCAAAAGAGAATTCAATCGGCGGAATGAATAGATCAAGAAATAAAAGAGGTAGAATAAGCACAATTAAAAAAAAATCGTAATTAAGAACAGCTTACTTAGTTTGAAAAGCTAAAATACCGTTTTAAAGCGACAAATTTTTGCCTTTTAAACTAGAAATTTTGTACATATACGTCTCATAACACCTATTTATCAGATATACGTTAAACATTTCAATTTAGTTTAAATTTAAAGTTTTTTAAATATAAGTTTAAAATATTGCTTGCTTTCTAATTTTCAATATTTTATTCTAGTTTTTGCATTAAATTACATAGTCTTGAAAAATACATTTATGTGTCTGTTCTTGAATCAGACAAATAGTGAATTTTTAAAAATTATTTTTGCAAACTGGAAGCAAATTTTGGTAAAATTTCGCCTTTTATTAAACGTCATTGCGTGTTTAGACTTCTTAATAAATTTATATTCAAAAATCTACGCATACATTTCCTGCAGCACGGTAAGAGATACGATGGCTCCTGAAGAATGTATGATCTTTGTGTTTTGAAGAACGATTAAAGGCATTAATATCATTAACTGCTTCTGCTCCTTATTGATGCTATAATCATAAGCGTTTCTGTGGATCTAACATTTTTTCAAAACTACTTTTTGAGAAAGGATTCATCGCTAAGATGTTTCTTATCCTGTGTTCTCATGACGACAGCTGTGAACTACTACAAGTCTGCAAAAGAATGATAGGTCATTGATCATGAAATTTAAGCAGTATTGATCATATTACTTTGTGGGAAAATGGACAAAGACTTCAGGCATTAATTAATATTTGAAATGTAATTGAACTAGGACAACATGTTCCCCTACTTTCAAACACAACTACGTATACGACGCCAAAAACGTAATTCGAAGTTTCTTAATCCATACTTTTTACAATCAACCTATCAGTCAGGTTATATTTAAAATCAGGTTTGAAAGGCCTTGCTTTCCATAAACTGCAGATCTTAAACAGCTATGAATCATTCACAAACGACTCTGGATTCAAATATTAGGCCTTTAACAAAAGGACAGCCTCCATTATTACAAAACATTTAACAGTTTTACTTCTACATTTTCATTGCCGTATTTGAGAGGCGAATATTTAATGTTAATGCTAAGATCATGACATTAAAATGGCTTTAAATTGAATTTTGTAAACTTTGATAATTCATACTCATTTTACATAACAGGTACTAAATCATAGTATTATGTAAAAGATAACTTATATTGTTCTTAGATAAGAATTGTTTTAGGTTGGTTGGTTGGGGGTTTTTGGCACAAAACCCATAGGGTTTATATTGCGCCAAACAAAAGGCTGTGTATTTTAAAAACTTAAAATTTATCCTGGCGGGATTTTTTCAGTTTGCGCTAAGAATAATTCACTCGGCGAACTTCTTAATTTATAGCAACCTATTTTCCTTTCCTTTTTTTCGTTGCAGACGAACGGTAAAAAGTCAACAATCATACTTTCAAATAATTTTAAATAGGTGCGTAAACCACACTTGGAGTAATTATCGCTTATAACAAACATGCTAAATTTCAAAACGCGCCAGTATATAAATTCACGTATACTTTAGAAAATTTTGAATAAAAAACTCTTAATTTTTTGCAGGTGTGCTTAGAAATACCTCTACTTTAAGAGGATGTTAACAATTTTATACGTTATAATTCAAAATATTTTTTGAAAAATTTATAAAAATTTTTAAAATAAATCATAAAAAATGGGCGAATTTTATTTGGAATAAACCTAAATTTCGAAATGTGAAAGGAAGAATTTAATAAGTTTAATAAATAAAAAAGAGCTATTAACAAATATATACCAAATTCAATTAACATTAAGGAGCAAAAATTTTGAGAGCTAAATTTTTAAAAACTGCTCTTGCGATTTTTACAAAACTTGGCAGTTTGGCATAATTTGAGTCGTAGAATTAAAATATGGGAAAAAATTGTCATGTCATTTCAGAATATGTCCGATTTTGTGTCAAAATACCTATATTTGAACAATGCTATATACAAATTTAATTTATATTTTAAGTCGCGCTTTCGAGACGTGAAAAATGTAAGTTGAATTTCGTCCATCGGCTCAGTAGAACGCAAGATACAGAACTGTACTTTTTTATACGCGCAGTATAACCATTCACTACATACTCACAAATAGAAATTTAAGACAAAGTTACATGCAGGTAAAAAATAAAATTAAAGTGTAGTAAAACCAGGAATAAAATCAAACACATAAAATTCTTTTACGAAAACTAGGATATGTAAAACCATGAAAATACAAAGAACACTTGTAGAGACATTAGGTTATTTAGAAGCAGTAGTGATGAAAACTAAGCAACGCCTTCGCCGGGAATCGAACCACCGACCTCTCCGTTATGCGTTGAGCGTGCTGACAACTACACCACGAAGGCATGCGAAGCAAGCGCGAGAAATACCTTATAAACTCTGTAGTCAAAAGGTAAATTTTGTAATATGAATATAACTAAGTTCCAGTTTCACCTTCTGAAAGACAAATTCAGGGTATTCAAATAACGTGGTAAAACTTTGTAGCTTTAGAATTTTTTGAAATATTGATTTAAAATTAACGCCCATGTATATGACTATTATGACTTAGACATTTATTAAAGCAAATCAGTTAGAGAATATAAGTCGAGGATTTCAGATTGTAAAACACAGCTTGTTTCTGCTTGTCAAGACCACGTTACTAGGTTTTGCCAGCTCTGACATAATTGATATTCTTTGGTTTTGCTTTATTGCTGCAGACATTTAATTGTTACTCCGGTGTGAAGTTCTGAGCCAACTTAAAATTTAAAATCAATTGTGAAGTTTTTAAATGCTAGGTTAGGTTTTAATTTGATTTGACGTTAAGTTACATCAAGTGGTGGTCGATCCTGTTTACGAGATGTGCGTTTATATTAAAGCTGTGATTTAATAAAAGGGTTATTTTAACTTTCTCAAGTTTCTGGCATATTGCAGCTATCATTCGCTCCAAGTTTGTTAGTAATTGCTACTAATTTATTCTAGTAAAGAAAGTCAACGTCTATAATTTGAATATTTCCTCACCTAAAAGTGGCTCTATTGATAATCTGTAGATAGAAACTGAAGCATTTATTAACCAGATAGACGTAGTAAACCGCAACGATTTAGGCCTAACATCGTTTATCACGTGTCTTCGTGGATTCAGTAAACGACTTCCAGGTACTCCTCATTTTCACCATTCAAACTTAGAAGGAAATGGAAATCTACACGTGTAAACAGTATATGTTAAATTTCATATGGGGGTTAATAAGCATCATTGTTTTATTTCATACAAGTTGAAGAAAATCCACACCAAAGAAAGATGATCAGCATTTCAAGGAGCTTTGTACAAATTCTAGCTCAGCACGGCCCTTTGAATTTTCCGCAATAATAATAATAAAAAAAAATTATCCGAAAAATGTGCATGATGTGCAGTCAGATTGCGAAAAATTAGATTTGTGGACGCAGTAACTGAAATATTGTTCTCCAATAAAGAAGCTAAAATATAAGCTTTCATGTTACATTGTAAAGCCATTAGGTTATTTTGAAGCAGGAGACATAAAAAATGAGTAATGCCATCGCTGGGACTCGAACCTGGAACCCTCGAGTGTACTCCCCGAGTGTGCTAGCGTTACGACACGAAGACACGTTGGAAGGAGAGCGAAAATACCTTATAATCTTTCCTGTTATATTTAAGTGATATTTTTAAGAGCTTTCCTCTTATATTTATGTGATATTTTTAAAAGTGATATTTTTATTAGCATATCTCTTGGGGATTACGAGTGAAATATTCACTGATTGCTAAAATTAATTCTAAAGACAAAACATTGATTTAACACGTTTTTGATACCGTCCATGAATTACAAGCTTCGATGGGGTCAGAAACTAGTTCCTTAGCACTTCGAGCTGGGGCCCGACGCAACTTGTGACAGAACCCGGAAAGTTGACTTGATGAAGTAGTGTCATAACCTGAGAAGCAGTAACGGAAGTTTCTTATCAAATTCACACACTACCCAATCCTGTCCACACCCTAAGATATGAAAAAGCAACGAGGAATACTACAGAAAAAAGGAGCTTAGAGAAAAAATGGCGCATATTGTTGAGCGTGGGTGCGCTCAAGATGGCCATTTAATAATAAAATTAATTTCTATTTTCATCTCACCCGACGAGTATTTACGACTTCCTCGACTGCTAGCAGTAGCTCTCTGAGACACGAAATCATCAACTTCACAGTATTGTCATAAAACTTAGCAATGAATGGACCTGTTGTTTGTGTTGTTAGGTCCGTATGGGTGGGATGGTATGCATACCGACATTTCTGTCCACATGTACAAAATTTATTTAAATATTTTGCTGAATGAAATTTTTCATACAGTTTTGCACAAAAAATTTTTAACACCAAATTAAAAATGTCACAGGATGAATAAATATGTGGCTTATTTTTTGTATTTTCATAGGAAGAGAAATGAATAGTTATTATTTGAATAACATGCTTATTAATCGCAACTTCATTTGTTTGTAATTTGACAGCGTAGAAACATCAGAAGTTACTGTAAGATACAAGCTGTTGTACTTTTTTATTGGACTGGATGAATTATTTAAATTATAGACAAGTATGCGAGAAATCTCTGCCTAATGTAAAAGATGTCTGGGGGAGGAAGGAGACTTTTAAATACATTTGTTTCACGTTACGTGTGCAAAAAGTCATGAGAACTCCCGTGTGTCCAAACCATTTGCTGGGAAGGGAGGCAAATCTTTTTATTTTCGGGGACAGGAATATAAAAGCTTGAGGTGGATGTTGTTTATTTACGCTGTTATTTTTCCTTTCAGAAATTAACGAACAGAAAGCATTGCACTTTTTACATGCTATGAGAAATTCATCACAAATACATAGAAATTTAATAAAATTATGAATTTTATATAGAACACATTCTAAATTTTCTGCATATTTGAAGCTAGGAGGGAAAACACCTGCTGAATCAGTGTTCGGATGGATTACATGCTCAGCACACATAAAAAGGAGCTCATATTCCTTAGAAAATTCGTTCACCAGTGGCCAAGCGAATTAGTTCTCTAAACATTTAAGTTGAACCCGGATACAAATCTCCACTAGGGATTTGATTGCATGAGCGTTTTCGTGACTCTCTCCATGTATATGCAGGCCATTTCTAAAGGTATACAGAACAATTTGCTTTAGAAAGTCTTTCATAAAGGCATCATTTCCTTTAGGCAAACAGTCCTCATGTGTTTGACCATATAAAACAAATTAAACCAACGTAACTGATCTGTATCTCCTTCTGGATTCATAAACATAGGGAATTCTGTTAATGCCACTGACGAGACTTACCTTAAGCAACGTCAGTTGTAAAGTGCACTAAAAGTTACCACAAAATAAGCTATCATGAACCACTTCGCAGTTTCTTTATAATACATATATTGAGAATATCCTTAATGGCCTATGAAGACATATTTATAACCTCTTATTGGTAATGTCTAAGATTTCTTGCTGGATAGTAATGAACGGACAATTCTGACAACAGAACCACTTCTTTCAACCATCCGGTATTACTTTTAGAAAATTCTGTATTAGTTTAGAAATACACTCACAAAAATACTGTAGAAGACGAATTACTAAAAATAGATTTAAAAATAGATTGGAAGCAATGAACACCAGTTGTCGGTTCAAAGGATTGAGTAATATATGCTTAATGATTGCTTCAGAAACTAAAGTATTTTCTGTATTATAGTTAATAAAGATTTTTCAGCTGTACTTTTCCAATATTTTAGCTGCCTACATTTTGTATAACATATTCAAATAAATATGCCGGATATTTCTTTTTGTCTTCAATATAAGCAGATCCAGTAGTTAAAATGTTTCATCTTTCAGTATAACGAAGCCAGTTTTGTATGGTTACGTTCCTATCCATGTGCCAGTGTAAACAGAGATTATAATGTAGCATTCGAAAACGTGATACACTGATCTTAATATCTTATCTTTTATGGGAGAAGAAACAAAAATTCAAATCCGTCTTGGCAAAGCTAAATGTTAGCTTATCACTAATCTTAATTAACTATCATGATCTAAATTTAACTTGACAACATAGATAGACTTCCAGGACTGGAGTCAAGGTGTATATGGAATAATGACACACATTTTTGCCCTTAAGATATCATTTTGGGGTCTTCAAATATAAGCGATGTAATGGAAGGGTCTTCAACAAGTAAAAAATTTAATTTATTAAGAAAAAGTACTATTAGTTTTGTAAATGCAAATAAAATATTGCTTTCTTGTTTGTTTTATTCCTTTGTTTCTTGTATAAATACTGCAGTGGCTTGTATAAATACTCCTTTTTACAAAAGTTCTTTGCTCCTGATGAAGAAGGACCTGTGCCTATTCGCTCTCGTCTTCGAAGTTTCCCGAAACTGATAAACACAAGGTTGCTCAGCCTAATTTTATGTTATAAAATAAACGGGTTTATTACTTTTATTTCGACGTAAAACCCAAGTTAATTGTTTTAAAATATGTTTTCTGTAAGTCTGAATTTTGTTTATTCTTTTAATGATTTCGTTTAAAACTAATTTATTGCATATTGAGAAACAATAAGTATTTAAAAAGCAAAATAAGGAAGTAATGCGAATGCGAAAAGTAAAACTGGTTTGCATTCATATACACCTGGAAAAAGCACGAACATGCTCTTGCAAACTAATCTGGATTGACTGTCGGTATTCCGCGGTCATACCCACTTGGTCACTGGTGGGTTACAATGTACAAATAATGTAGAAAATGTAATAAAATGTAATGTATGAGTAATGTAATAAAATATAATGTGTATAAATATACGAATAATAAAAATGCTGAAAATTGAGCTTGATTCATTGTCGTTTGCAATTCAGACTTCTCAATTAAATGATGAATTAAACAGATTTAAAAATTAGGCAGATTAAACAGATTTAAAAATCTTCCAATATCCCACCCGGTCATCCACTACACTGCAGTTTCCAATCATCGACACAGCAGTTTTTCTCGGCTATGACTTAAAAGTGATTGGTTTCAAATTGGCTATGGTTAAAAGGTGAGTGGTTGAGAATTTGTCAATGTTAAGAATTATTTATGCAGTTACACAATACTTAATGCTAGGAAAAAAACATTAGTTACAACTGTGTTTTAAAGTGAGTTTTTGCTTGCATGGAATCTGAATCACGTTCGATTTTCAGGACATCAGTTATTGCAGTCCAATAAGAATGATAACGGAAGTTTCGTCTATTTTGTGGTGTAAAGAGTGTAAATGGCAAAAAAATAAAATCGTTTTTGGGCAACGAAAATCTTAAACCAATTTTTGAGAAGAAATTTGTTTCCAATTTTTTCATATATTCATGCACGTATGTATGTATGGGCCCGTAGAGCAGCACGGGAGAGCATTGTCAAAAGTTTCAGAAGTTCGGGAACAAAAGCGAAGAATAATGCGAGACATAACTGAAACACAGCACCTCAAGCGCTTCCATACTATTTGCGTAAGCATCTGTTCTCTTCTTTCGAGCCGATACGGCGTTAATAAATCTTTATCGAAATTCCCTAAACATTTATTAAAGTAGAATATAATTCTGTACCTTAAATTATCGAAGTTAGTTGAAACTATTTTTAATCACAGACATGCTAAAATATAATTAAAATCAACTAATAACAGACAGCATGGTTGCAAAGTTTTTAAATTATGATGCACCAGAGATTTATTTTGTTCAAGCACGAATGAAGAAAGTTTATTAAGTAAAGAAAGGAATGGAAAGATAAACTTCTGGCTTAAATGAAAATCATGACCAAACATGAGGTCTATTGTGTCGGCTTGGTTTTCTAACTCTCCCAGAGAAATGTTAGTGCGCGAGAGGCAAGGGCCGGGGTAAGTTACGTCCGGGTGTCAGTGACGTGAACAAGATGGATCAATTTCCTAATGGATTACTCCAGAAATCTGACCTCGGCGACGTTGTGATAAGAGAAAAGTGTTTTCGGTTATTACTGACTCCATTTGCGTTGATTTTTTTATACATTTTCCGTCCTCGCCCTTTTGTAAAACGTTTTGTTTGTTGACAAATAGGTTTCCGGCTGAAGAGGAAGATTAGGCCACGAATTCATCATAATCACGTTCGTGAAGTAACTCCGGCGCGGGGTGAATACGAAACTCAGAACGAGACGAAAATTAATACTTTGGAAAGAGCTCAAATGGCATCGAAATCATCTGTGGAATCAAATAATCTGCAAATTACACATTTTGTTTCCTCACGAATCTGAGATTACTGTCTTACAAAATTTAGTGACTAGATCAGTAATTCTTAACCCCCCCCCCAAGCTACACCCTGTAGCCCCTGAATATAATCTGCAAATTTAAAGTTAAATATCTCTGTCCGGTATTTTCATTAAATTTGCATATGCACATTTTTTTTCATTTAAATAATTTAAAAATATTACGGAACTTGTGAAACAATCCAATTTACTTAATATGCGTGTTGTGCACTATCGCATAACAGATCTACACTGTCGAAGTCCATGTTCTCCACGAATAATAAAATAAATATTTCTTGCGTTTATATTAAGAGTTTTCATCATCCATATAAATGTGAAATGTTTCTGTTGATAGGCACAGCTGGTTAAATGAAACATTTGTAAATTTTAGTAAAAAAAGAGAGAGAGAGAATTAATACTAACAATACATGCAATGAGTGATTTTTATTATATTTGAAAATAATTTTAAAATAGTATGCTGCGCAGCTTTTTATTTTTTCTAAGTTGCCCTTAAAGCGTGAAATAATAATGATTGCTAATTCAAATAAACAGTTTCTAAAATATTCTTTTTTTTTTAAATTTTAATTTCCTTGTACAAAATAAAGTAAGAGCTGTAATCTCGAAATCTCAAATTTGAAAGGAAAAATCTATTCTGACTCTTTCCGAATGCCTTTGTACGATTTTTTTTCGCGACATATGGACGTAAGGAAGAATAAAAGACTCTTTTTCAAAACGGATTGCAAAATGGATTTAAAAGGTATTCAAAAGAGATTTTTTTCGTCACATCTCGCGTAACTCAAAAGTAGTTAGTCGTCGTCCCCTCCCCCGCCGATCCCTTTGGAGCACAACACGCTCGCCCAGCTTGGTCTCGTCCAATATCCATCACAAGCGAGCATTGTGACTTCGTGGAGTTTCACACCCTAGCTGGTTTGTGTATTTGGGAAATATCTGTTCGATTTTGTAGTGAATCCCCTGGTGTTTCATGCTCTTATACCTGTGTACCTGTTGAACTAAATGGGACGTAAGTGTGAAGTATTATTTATGGGGGACGTATTATTTAATAAATAAACACACAAAAAATTAATAATGGAAAGAAAAGTTTTGGAAGTCATCTTAGTAGGAAAAATTAAAATTTATAAACTGGAAAAGACTAAAAAATATATTAAATTGTATGCAAACATTAAACAAACAAACAAAAATAGAAAATAATATGCAAACATGCCAATAATTCTAAACACTTGATGTTATGTGGTTTTTACACATTTTGTAATTTTGATGAATTGTATGTGGAGTACGTGTGAAGACAACGATGCTTAATAACAAAGCTAAAAGGACAAAACAAAAAATGTGTTAGCAGGAGTGAGTTCAAGAGTAGATTGATAAACCCGTGAAGTTCAACAAGAGCATGAAAAACCTTAAAAAACCCTCTGGTATAGCGTTAAAATTTGATTCCTGCAGATTGTCTTTTTTGTTCCCTCCACCTTTTAAATAAATCTTTTTATGTCAGTACATAACTGTTCTCATCCAAGAACCCACTATGTATAACTAACACATTTTTCTGCAAGAACATCTGTAGTTGCCAATATAAGTCTAGAGGACAAATACGAGTATTTCTTAGTGGACGTCTTGGACCAGAATACTGCTGCAAATTACTTCAATGTTGGCGTGTTAAGAGAAGCTGCGATGTGGTTAAATGAAATTGTCTCTTGGTATTGATATTCCGCCTCGACTGCCTTTGCTGATGAAGAAGCACTTATAAGTGCTTTATGAAATCTATCTCTACTCTTTAGAATGTGACGTTTTCGTCGAGAAAAACTCTTAAATATTTAGTATGTAAGCAGTGAGGTACTAGGCTTATAATTCTGTCTTTTATCGAATCCCTTTTGTTACCTTCCAGAAACTACCAGAATGCTCTTTGAACCATTAACTACCATCTTTCCCCCCCTTTGCAGTTATGAATAAGAAAAATATTGGATCATTCCAAAAATAGTGGCGTTTATTTCAAATGAACTGAAATTCGAAGGGGGACGAGATAAACTGTCTGCATCAATTTGTTGTAAAAGCAGGGAGTAATTTTTTTTTACTTTGTCCTTATTCTTTGTGCAGTTTAGAAAAGTGCATTTAGAATTTAAAAGTTATTTTTTTCAAAGCTTAATTGATGCGACGAAGGACCACGTTCTGCATATTTTGCTATGCGAGTTTAATTATTAATAGAAATATCAATAATGTGAATGGGGACCAGACACTAATCTTAAGCCAGTGTCAGAAGGGATTCCAGAAATTTCGGCATTACAGCCTAGAAGGCAAGCTTCTTCCTCGAAATTTTCTAGAGCTCGACGACGATGTCATGCAAAGCCTGGTGGAACCAAAGCCCATCTTAACTGGATGCTAGTATATACATATTTTAAATTTAATAAAAAAAACTCCACTTTTTAAAATTAAAATAAATAAAAACATATAAAAATAGCATTAGGGATGAACCAATACTATTTTTAAGTATTATAACTGTTGTTAAGCTGTAATTATTTCATTAGAAGGGCAGCAACCTCAACGGAATGACCAATTAGGACATTACTTGAACTTTGAAAATCATTTGTACAGAGAAAGGACAAATTTGGTCTAGGAGCTTCGAGGAAGACGAGATCAAAACACCTTAAATTGTAAATAATCAGTATAAATTCCGATGGAAAATGTCTAATCTTCTAATTAGCTGCAGATTCTTCTTTTAACGACTGCAGAAGAATATTTGTAACTTATAAGTTAACATAGAAGGCTAGTTTACCAAACTTTTCACAATGTTTTTTCAGTTTACAAATAGAAAATCATCTTTTGATACCTGTTAAAAGATTTCAGTGTAATTTTCTGCAAATATAGCAACTTGATGTATACGTGAGTGACTTCCCCTAAAACTTAATCGTGTTGTTTCAAGTTGATATTGTTTCAAGAAAAGTGACAGTATTTCTTTCCTCTTAGAGAAATTCATTTGACTTTAGAAAATCAGGAAAACGCACATGTATTCAGCTCATTCCGTGGAACTCGAACCACGGACAAACTACCACTGTTCAGTGGCTTTTACCGCTCGGTCATTGCTGAGTCGCATTAAACATGTAGCCATTTGTGTTTAGCTGTGAATCCAAATAACACTCTTCTCACTTTTACTCTCTATAGCCTTCGTAATTTATATTCTAAGTTTCATTAATGAATGTTCATTTGAACAAGCTCCAAAGAACTCTAGATATAAAAAACGTTATTAAAACAACTCTATTTCTTAAGTCGTTTTCTCAGACATGAAAAATGTAAAATTAAATTTTTCGATTTTCCTATAGAACGGCAAACATAGAAATGTCTCTTCCCTTTCTTTATTCAACGTAAAGCAGGAACAGAACAGATGACAGTTTACGTTCTGGAATCTTTCAAAAAATTAGATATTGCAAGCCTACGATTGCTTCTTTATACTACAGAACCAAGGTAAAAATCAGTAATTGAGGAAAAATTTTATCTTTTAGAAAGAAAATAAATCTTTCAATTCCAGATTTGATTGGATTATGTAGACTATGACAAAGAACTCGTAAGGAAAGGGGTACCTTCTGAAAAGATTTCTACAGAAAACTCGGATTCATATTACACATAGAGAAACCGTGGAGACGGCTTAGCTCGTTCACTTGGATTTCAATTCGCATCGAACTGCCAGTGTTCAGCGATTTAACCTCTCAGTGTCTCAGCCTCTAGTGGGCCTTTAAACAAAAGAACTGATTTCTTTAATATGAAAAAGTTGTAGGCTGATCCCAGATGTATTAATGTCAGTTTAGATTTACGCGAGATAAATATAAAATAAAAAATTAAATATATTCAACAATCTTTTCTTTTTCCCTCACAATGGGCCTTTGGTTATTTTATAATACATTAATGTTGAACTAGGAACGGTTGCATCAGTTCTGCAGCAGTGAGTTTGCACAAAGTGGTAGCAATCAACTGACCTAAATTAAACAATGTTCAGATATATAAGAAATAAAATAAGAGTCATAAAACTTAAATCTAAAGTGATAAATAAGCTTCTAAACAAATGCAAAGACTAGAAAATATTTTCCCTCATCAGGAAAGTAGAGACTTGCAACTCTGTAAGGTTAAAGACAGAAGAGAAACTCGCCAATGCATTATTAATTTTATACCACGAAGGCAATTTGGCGAACAGTAGTTTCACAATTTAGAACATCCAACAACTTTACCAGTTGAAACATTACGTTGCTGTACAAAACTTTTCCTTGAAAATGTTTTTTGGAATGCTTTTACAGTCACTTAAATTGGCAAAATTTGTAACCTTTGAGCATAACTAGTGAAAAACTAAAGTTTACTATAAATTACTTTCGAGGTGAGCCAAAACTACATAGGAAGCTCTTGATACTATTTCAGTCAAACAATAAAACTGATCATAATTTCAACTCAATTAACCTTATATACATGATTAAGAAAATTTGAAAGAAGTGCTTCAGTTTAAAGACTAAATTTACATCCTTAGGTATACGAAAATCAGCTTTTAGCATACGAGATTTGAAATCAATTTGTACAGGGAACAGTTTTCAAGATATGATTTTGATCTACTGCAAAGCTAATATTTAGTGTTGATGCTCTCAGAAAGGCATGTTAGTGTTAAAGATGGACTTTTTAGCCAGCTGGTTTATGCCAGAATGTTCACAGTGTTTTCCATAGTTGTACGTAATTAAGATATTGATTTCGTATTGTGTAATGAGTATTACGCAACTAAACATGCAGCGTTTTGTTTATTTTTATTACATTTGCGTTTTCTGCCCATCTGAATTAACGAAAGTTTACATGTGTTACTGAAATTTCATTAGTTTAAACTAGTTTTGCAAGTTGTTTTCAAAAAGCAGAGGCTTAAATTTCCTAAAGCCAACTTTGCCCATAAATTGAATATATCAGAATACGATTTCTCATTGCAGCAAACAAGATTAAAGCATTTTTTCCTAAGAAATTTTTAAGTGCTTCCCATTACTATACTTCTCCGAACTATTTCAAATTCGGTTAGCGTATTCGCCTTTCAGGCCATCATTACCGAGTGCTCTATTAAGTTAGTAAAAAAACTACAATTTCCCGTCTTTAAGTAGCACCAATGAGTGCGCTTTGTAGGAAATCGGCAACAATATTAAAGTTTTATTCTTAGCGCATAGAAGATTCAGATCCAACATGTACATCGAAATTTGCCAAACCTTGGGTACAACGGCTATGTTCCTGAACATGTAGGAATAGAAGGAAAAACACAGGTAGATATCGCAGCAAGCGGTGGAAATGTCCAGTCGACTTGTCAGTCTTAAAAATATTAAGAACAAACCAGAAACAGGTTAGTTACTTTGAAAAGTTTAGTTAAATAAACTGAAGAGCATAAATCCTAAAGTGGATAATAAAACCTTAGCATAAAGGGGTGTGTGATAGAAAAAAAAGCAGGAAGTTCTTTTAATACGAACTATTGTATGGGTCACAATAGAGCTACTTGTGAAAGTCGAATGTACCTTTTTACTTACTACGTGCTCCGCTCTTAGGCACCACATGGAAAGGGAGGGATGCTTTTTTTTTTTTTTTTTTTTTTTTTAAGGAAGACTGAGTCGTAACCACGTTACACATGGGGAAAACTAAGAAAACGCTTATGTAGCCAGCCCGTTCCCGGGACTCGAACAACGGATAGAACTACCAGTGTTACGCGGCTTTTACCAGTCGGCCGCTGATGGGCCGCGAATGTACCTTTGTGCCCAAAATGCAGTGTTCACGCGTCGGTGCACGAGTTTTAATCAGGGGCTCATGTTGTAAGGGACTTCCGAAGTAATTTAATGCCTCTTGACCGTTTAATCGGAAGAAAGGTCAATTTTACATTCGAAAGAAACTAATAGGAATGGTTTTAAAAAACGTAATCCGTTTTAACACGTGACATGTATTGCATATTTTGTCTTGTTTTATAATTTTACTGTACTGAAGGACTGTTTTCGTGTAACATGTACGAGCAAAACAAAGTTTATGAGTTTGGCACATCGTAACGTTTTAGGCTATTCTCTAGAAATTCCACCAACCAAGCAAGATCCAATATTTTTAATTTTCAAATTTTTTTGTCTTCACAAAAAAGTTTAAATAAAATGTTTTGATCAAGACTTATTCAGTGTAATTTGAAACCACATGTAGGCTCCCTAATTTGAGCAAGCGCGTCTTAGCTTTGTATTTCGAAACTCAAGATAATCAGTTTTCTTTTTCAAAACGTCCAAAGTGCCTTTTATCCAGTATTCGAAACTATTCCTTGCTTTGAGACGAAAACGTAATAAACCCTTTTTGAAAATGTGCTAAGACCACACAAATAACAATTAGTCGATTTGTGTTGATCTTTGGTTGAGAATTTAATTGTGGATTTTTTTGTTGTGCATGCTGTCTTACTTCCGCAGAAAACATTTTTCGTGCCTCTGTTCCTCTACATGAAGTACTCGAGAATTTTCACAAAAATTTATGTCTGGAAGTTAAAATCACTTATGTTTTCGCGATTTTTAGTTAGGTCAGAATAAGAAAATACTACTTCTAGTGTTTATTATTACAAAGCATAACTGCTTTTAAACTTATTTCCAAACGCTTCGATGAAAAACCAGCACTCTTTTGCATGGCCGTGATACCAAATTTCAGATAAGGAATATAGTATTATAAAATGTAATCTTTAAAAACCAAGAACTTAAAATCACGTTTCACTAACGAAATTTTATGCCAGTTGGTACCGCGTCTTAATTCGTAACGCAGGCAGATAAGCCTGATGCTTTGGTAAATTAAGCCAATAACTCTTAATAAAAACTGTACGCTGTTATGGTGTTGTTGCAAAAGTCAGACAAAGTGTCTTCTGACGTAAAACATTACATGGCAACATTTCAAAATATCGTCTTGGAGCTGAAAGTGAAAATAAGGTAGTTGTCAGCAAACCCTCCAAGAAAGCTTTCCTCATAGCAGAGCCTTAGAATGTTTTGCCATGATCTAGCGAGTGTGCATTCTCCTTGAAAAGACTACTATAGGGTGATCCAGCTTTATCTGTTACGGTTCGTTTGCTTTATTTGATTACGGCAAAGCATTCGAGGGCTATCTGCCTAAATTATTTATTGGAAGTAGATTCTATGCTGTTTAACATCGACCAAAGAATCTCAGCAAATAGTTTATGCGTTTTTAAATAGACAAAATTTAGAACTTTCCTTAAACATTTAATCAGAATCACATCTTGGTCAGTTTTAGAATAAAACTTGCGTAAATTATGAAATAAGCATCAGATTTTGTACATTAAGGGGACAAAAGAAAAGCCATCAAGTGCATGAAGTAAAAACTAAAGTTTTTAAAATCAGTAAGCCAATTTCTAACAGTAATTGTTTTATTAACAGAACCAAATTGCATTCGCAAAAGTAACTTCAAAGCTTTTTGCGATAAGAATTTAAAATGTTAGCCCATTCTATAGTTGGCATAAAGGAATTGTGTGCAATTAGTTTCTGTATATATATATTACCAGAAATTTTGTTTGAACTCTGCATACAATAGTTGCTCAGCATTACATTCATTAGCAGCTAAAACTAATTGTTACTGTCAAAAATGAAAAAATCTAATACTTCTGCTTTATGCACGTAAGTTGACTTAATTGAGCTTCATGAGAATAACTACTAAGACAAATTTAAGCAATGTGTTAGAGATTAATTCCTTCTGCATTGACAAATTAAATGGGTTCATCATTCAATTTCCCCTAAAGACAATAACAAATTATTAATCCTAAACTGAAATAAGACTTAAATGGAAGCCATTTTGTGGTTATTTTAATTGTTCAAGATTCCTAGGATTCAGGACGATAAAGTAAAATAAATGTATTACCTTTTCCCAATTTCTACCACTGCAGATTGATATTTGATAAAAGTCGCACACCTCTGCTTTATGAATAATTAAACTCAAAATTTGACTTCATTTGTCCCGGCAATTAAGAATTACATGTAAAGCATTAGCTGCTTATTTCAGAACATTCACAAATCTTTTATTTCTGAATACTACTTTTATTTATTATTAATGAAATTGCGCAATTTTTAAAATTCCTACCATAACAGAAGTAAGAATTTGAAGAATTCATTACTAAATTATAAAATTCTAGAGTAAATTACTGCTAAAGAATTATGCTTCCTAGTTAATATAAAAACATTTAACTTCTGAATTTTCCTGTGCATTTCCTTATAATCATGTTCAAATTTATTTAAACACTGAAAGTTTTTGTACCAAAATTCAATTTTAAACAGCAAAAAATTGAGAGCCAAGTATAACAATGTAAACTTACAAACGTAACATTTTAGTACATTTCAGACTTGTTAATTTGGAGTGTTCCATTACTACAGAAACTGTCTACTTCAGAAATCAGAAATACAATACATTATTCTTGGAATTTACAGCAAGAAAAATGAGTTTAATGCTCGAGTCTGCAAACGTTGGAGGGCACTTCTATACTCCCCAAAATTAACCTGGAGCAATATGCAAGCATCTCAAAGTACTTTCATAGCAACCGCAAGTTCAAAGTTTTCATTAACCTGGAAGATTCGTGAAAAGTTCGTAGAAACAATTTACACTCTAGATTTATAAAATGTTCTAAACATACACTTTCAAAATTTACTTTTGTGTTCAGAAACTTATTACCTCTATATCCGAAAGAGAGTAAATGCACCTTATGGTTGTGATGGCAATATTAAGTTAAAAAAATGTAGCATATTAATGGAGTATAATTTAAAGCCAAGAAGAGTACAAAATACCATTGAAATTTTCTAATCAATAAGATGCTTGTAATTAAAGAACAAAATTCATGAAAACATTTATAATGCTGAAAAATTACACACCAAAAATTTTGCGTTTAAATATAAATTGAACATTTGTCGACAAAACATTTAACGGCATTTAAGTTACTGCAAAGTACTGTAAAAGATTACCACCAGTCCTTTTTCATGTTCTGCTGTACGGCGAAGCAGATAGTTCTACCTTCTCCCAAGAGGGTTTAGAATTCAGTTACTGTAGGCCATAGTATTTTCCACGAAGAGTCATCCAAAGAAGTTCTCAACAATTTCTCTGCGTTACTGAACATTTTCAATTATAAATTTTCAATAGATTTCAATTTTGTGTGCGCATGATGCTTTTCCATACAGAGAAAGCTTTCTGAAACTAAACAAGAATTCGGGACTAAGAAAGAACTTTAGGAACTCTTGGAAAACTATTACAGGGAACTTGCTGAATCTTCAATTGCTTTTACGAATCTTTTGTAATTAGCATTAACTTCTTTCATAGAACAGCCCAACCGTAACAATTCCTGAAGACAAGCTCTTCGTCTATTTTTAGTTGCGGCTAAGGCACTGAGGTGTATGTCTTTGACATTCTGATGATAAGGAATTAAAAGAGCTTTTAAATTAATAGTTGTTCTCAGTCTTTCAATGTAGGAGGAATTTAAAGATTCTGGTTCAATTAATTCGTGTGGTAAATACTTCTTCCATAATTCAGTCACAGTTCCTTTGGAAATACAGCCATCATCTAGTAACATCGAAGCCTCATTTATTTTGTTTACCGAGAGAGTTACGTCGTTAATTTTATCCATAAATTCACGTTCCAACACGAGTAATAATAGCAACTCTTCATTCGCAAGGCGTTTCTTTGTATGATCAGTATTGAGGCTATTGCTAGCAACATCGAGGATTTGATGAGCCACGTCTATCCATGAACTAGGATAATAGTCGACGGTATACCACGCATGTTTTCCCCATTGCTGAAGAGAGGATATAAATATTTCAATGAGTGTAATGTTCGTTATATCTTCGTAAGGATGTCTCAATTTGTTTAACTTATTTTGCAATTTAGAACATACAGACTTCTCTTTTCCGTTTATATTTTCATACACATTTCTTACGTCGCTCGCTTTCAAACGCAATTCTTCCCAGCCTCCTTGATTTTCGAGTTCTTTTCTTATGAATGCACGGAAATACTTGCACCATAAACGTGGAACAAGTTTTAAATTTTGCTCCTCGCCTATGGAATAGAAGCCCAAAGATAATTCAGCAAAAGCTGCGCATGAGAAATATGTTCGAAGAACAGCATTATCATGTATATACTCAGATATGAATTTCTCCACAAGTGTGATAAACTTGCTGCTTTCCATTGAAGACAGCTTCTCAGAAACAATACTTTCTTTCCACTCCTTTCTAATACACATCTGCACAGCTATAACCATATATCCAACGTCATCATTAAATTCAGACTTTTGGTTTTCATTCAGTTCACATACATCTTCCTGCTTTAACAATCTTCCGGAAGGTACTTGAAACTTGTCCCAGACGAAATTAAATAAATCGAAAGCAAAGACTTCATCAACTCGGTCCACCATTTCTCAACTACCTCCTCGTTTCACTACCCAAAAAAAAAAAAAAAAAACACTCCGAGCTGCAGGTTTGAGGCAAACCTTTTAAAAGTTACCCATTAATCATTTTGCATGAGTTAAATTTCCTTCGCTCGTTTAAACTGTTTGGTTCTATTCCACATCGAATATCTCTCTTACGGCACTTCCAGTTTACTATGTTTTTATTCTAAATTGTACGTCATAATTGCTATTTTCATATGCAAAGAAGCTTTTTAAAGTAAACATACAATATATTAAATTTATTAATCTCGTAAATGCACATAAACAAAAGTATTGTTTCGTTGTCCAACAGACCAGATATGGTAATTTCAATTAGACCTTGTAAGCTGATAAATTAACAAATTTAAGGAAATTAATATTCTCAAGACTTTAAAAATGCATACTGTTGTCAGAATTTCGTTTTCCAATTTAATTAAAAAAATTTCGAGCCATTTTTTTTCAATAAATTACATTTTTCTAGATTATTTATTATATGTAAGTGCGCAAGGTGATAGGGCAATTTTACCAATATGAAACCTTGAAGACATATATAATCTTTCTCTATAAAATGCATGCTTTTTGCATGGAAATATTTATTATATATTTTAATAATATTTTGCATGGAAAATTTACTACTTTCCTCCTTTCAAGGTTTGAAAGTTCAGCTTAAAATGAATTGTTGTTGTTGTCTTGTCCGTGTACTTCACGTAAGAATGGTTGTCATTACCTCTAGGAGGTTTAACTTCTACTTCCACCCTCATTTTGAGGGAAAGAACCATGGAGATAGGAAGTAAGAAGGAGAGGTTCCTAACCGGTTTTACCCATACACTGCTTTGAAGCACTGGCCATCGCTGCGTGGTGACCAACACATTCGGTTATTTACCATTAAGATCCATGGGTTTTGACACGATCGGATGTAAATATTTTGTAATTACGTCGTAAATATACATATAAATGTATACATTTTCTTTTTCTACAGTATTTAGTAAGTAGTCTGCCCTAAGTATTTGAAAAGAATACATTTTTAAACAGCATTTCATCCTGAACGGAATGAAATGCTATATTTTTCACAGAATAGTTTGCTTAGAACGGTTTAATTTGAATGAAATATTTTCACAAGTTTTCGTTAATTACATTAGAAGAAAATTTTAATGTAATTCGATTTTATTCGATTCAGGATTACAAAAATTAAGATCAAAGTTTATTGTATTATTAATTTTAAAATTATTCATTATTTCTTTTCTGTTTATAAATACTTTCTCAAATATGACATGGTTTCTTAGCTTCTGAGGCATCTTTTAAATCGAAAAATCTAAGTCAATTTATAATTAATTCTCTATTCGGTCCGTTTCAAATTACAGCACCTTTTATTTTAATAGTGAAATATGTTAAATAGTACTTAACTTTCTCTGAATATTTCTGAAAGGGAATAAAAAAGGTTTTTTTTTTTTTAAATATTATTTAAAACTTGTAACTGACTTATTATAAAACGTAAGGGAATAATTCTTTTAATTATACTTATCAGTTTTTTGTACCCTTAATTTCAATAATACATATTTTTAAACTCTTCTGTATTACTTTTTTAAGTACGCATCTCATAGAATTTGCTTTATAATAACTTTTAACAGATTGTTTTCCGGTACGAATAATTCTTGCTTAAATAGTTTTATAAACGTATTTGGCAACAGGATTTCAATTTATGTTTGCAATTCAGTGTTAAGGTTATTGTAATATTTAGATAATATTTATAATCCTTATAAATTTCGATACATTTAATAATTAGATTTCTTCACACTAACTTTGACAGCAGCGTATGAATAAATAAATCCTTCATTTCAAATATATTTATAAATAATTTAATAAATATTTACGTATTTTGTTAAAGGCAGATACATGCTTTTTGCAAGCATATGCACAAATCCCCATACATATTTCAAATTTTTCATTTTCGGCGTGTACAAATCTTTAATTTCTGTGCATTGACTATATTTTCGAGTAAAGTAATTTACAATAATTTAGCACATAACAGAAATTTTTACATGAGAAATAAGTATAAATATAATTTGAATGAAAATTAAACGCATTATTTTTAATATCCTCTCAAATGTCAGTTTTTCTTCGAAATTCCTTCACGATGGTATTTTTCCCTTTATACAGACAGCCCTTTCATCACTTAACCTATTTAATAAAAACTTAACCTAACCTCTGTGCCTAATGTACTGGCTTATGTTTACTTTAGAAATCTAAAGTTACACTCTTAGACAAAAAAAAACGACACACCAAGAAGGAGTTATCCGAATGGGACGAAAATCGGTAGAAGTGATGTACATGTACAGAAAAACAAAAAATTGCAGTTTGAGAAAAATTAGATGATTTATTGAAGTGATAGAGGTTCACAAAGTGAAAAAGTCAGTGACGCGTTTGTCCACCTCTGGCCCTTAGGCAAGCAGTTATGCGGCTTAACATCGATTGACAGAGGTTGCGGATGTCCTCCTGAGGGATATCGTGGCAAATTCTCTCCAACTGGCGTATTAGATCGTCAACATCCCGAGCTGGTTGGACGGCCCTGCCTATAATGCTCCAAACTGCGACCTTGCTGCCCAAGGTAATGTTCGGCAAGCCCTAAGGCAAGCAGTAGAAATAGTGTAGTGTGGGAGCGGGCATTATCTTGCTGAAATGTAAGCCCATGGTGGCGAGACATGAAGAGCAACACAACGGGCCTTAGAACTTCGTCGACGTACCGCTGTGCTGTAAGGTTGCGACGGATGACAACCAAAGGGGTCCTAATATGAAATGAAATGGCATCCCAGACCATCACTCCTGGTTGTCGGCCTGTCTGCGGGAAGACAGTCAAGTTGGTATCACACCGCTGTCCGGGGCGTCTCCAGACTCGCCTTCGCTGGTCATCGGGGCTCAGTTCAAAGCGGGACTCATCACTGAAGACTATTCTACTCCAGTCAGGGACATTCCAGTGCGAATGAGCCCGATACCGCTGCAAACGGGCTTGACGTTGTACAGAGGTAAATGGTAGTCAGCGCAAGGGGCGCCGTGACCTCAGCCCCCTTTCTGTGAGCCGTCTATGAATGGTCCTTGCGGTCACTGAAGCACTAGTTGCACGTACAATGGATGATAATGATGCATCTGGGGCTGTGAGTGCCGCTCTGACGATTGCTCGGTCTTCACGTTCTGTCGCTTCTCTAGGCCGACCGCTTCCCTCTTGACGCTGTGTGCGGCCATGGTTCACCCATTCCTGCCAACATCGTCTAATAGTGGCATCGATCCTGCTCAAACGTCGAGTTATTCGCCAATAAGGCCAACCGGCTTCTGAGCCCAACTACACGACCTCTCTCAAATTCTGACATCTACGCATATCGTTCGCGCACCTGTATGCGAGGCATAGTTACTGTCTACCAGAGTACACGGAATGAAATTCGTGAAGAATTTATGACCTCGAATCGTAATTTCTCATCTTAAATATCCTGCCAGTTGCGCAGATCAGATTCGCTGTAGCGACAACCGTTCATTCATTGGCAGCCAAAATGTAAAATTATGCATTTTTCGTCGAAAACCTGTTTGCATATCAATTAGCGTTTGTTTTTTTGTTTAAGAGTGTATTTACATTTAGCCATCAAGTTTCAAACTTTTGATTTAAAACACGTTTTAGGATACCTTCATTATCAAATTCAAATCTTCTAATATATATATTTTGGCAGAGCACTCAATACCTCTTTTAGCGATTTTACCTGGTTTAATAATTCTCTGATAATATAATAAAAAATAACTATCCATTTCACATTTAAACAATAAGCACAATTTTAAAGGTACTGTAAAGTACACTAGTGAAATAAACTAAGAGAATGTTCATATTTGACCTACGATCTCCAGAAAAACTGGACGGATTTTAATAAAATTTGGTGTGAACATAGGTTGATATAATACAAACAAAATAAACATTCAACAGTTATAATAGACACACATGTTCGTATGTAACACTCATGGGGGTCTGAAGGTCTGAAACAGCGGTTGCAGAAGACACAAAAGAAATGAGTTAATAGGGTGTATGGTCCCCTCTTACAGCCATACAGGCCTCGCAGCGTGATGTCATACTGGAAATAAGGCAGTTTATTAGTGCCTGTGGCAATTGGTCCCACTCATTCAGCAACGCTATTTTCAGTTCCTGGATGGTTCTCGGAGGGGGGTTGCGAGTTGCAATTGCCCTCTCCAGACGGTCCCAGACATGCTCTATAGGGTTGAAGTCTGGAGACTTGGCTGGCCAGTCCATCCGGCGAATATCCTCACTCTCGAGAAATTCGTCGACCAGAAGAGCTCTAGATGGCCTCGCGTTATCGTCCAGGAAGATGAACTCGGGGCCCACTGCACTCCGGGAAAGGCGAACATAGGGCTTGAAGACCTCATCGCTCCAGTCACAGAGCCTCTGTCAAAGACGTGGAGAGGTCTGCGGCCATCCAACATGATGCCAGCCCATACCATTACACCGCCACCGCCATAACTGTTGATTTTGCGAACACTGGAGGGTAGGTAGCGGGTCCTTGGCTTTCTCCATATGAAAGTACGGCGAGAATTGGTGTTTAGGCTAAAACGGGACTCGTCAGTGAGCAGAACGGTCCCCCATTGTTCCGTACCCCAATCGCTATGCTGCCTGTACCATGCTAATCAGACTCTCCTCTCTGTAGATGTGAGCGGGACGCAACAGCCAGTCTTCTGGCAAACAACCCTCTCTTATTCAGTCTTTTGCAAACAGTCACCCTTGTTACAGGGGTTCCTGTGGCTGCATACAGGTCCCCAGAGAGCTGAGAAGCTGTAGCCCCTCTGTTACGCCTCGCTAAAATGGACAAATAGCAATCTTCTCTGGGCGTTGTGGCTCTTGGACGACCTTGTCCAGATGTTCTCTCGATGAATCCAGTATCCTGGAACTGTTTCCATAGGTTACACACGATGCTGCTCGTGAAATTAAACTCTCTGCATATCTGGACTTGCGACTGGCCTGCCTCTAGCCTCCCCACAATTCGCCACCTCATTCTATCATCTAAACGTTGGTGCTTACTCATTTTACTGATGACGGGAATTTTTACTGATGATGGGATTATTACTCTGATTTGAATTTAAGCGATTGCTGCAAGATAACACCTAGAAATTCGCCGAGGTGTGCTAGCGAACGCAATTCGTCTTACCCTCCACTCGCTTATAAAGCCTGTTTTTCTGCTGGCTCTGCCTACACACGCGTGTATGCTTAAGTATTTCTTAAGAACTGCGTTCAGAATTCCTTCAGACTCCCATGAGTGTTACACACGAACATGTGTGCCTATTATAACTGTTGAATGTTTATCTGCTTTGTATTATATCAACCTATGTACACACCAAATTTTATTAAAATATGTCCAGTAGTTTTGGAGATCATAGATCAAATATGAAAATTCTCTTAATTTACTTCACCAGTGTATATTACTGCTTATTATGTATAGTGCTACCTTGCATCTTATGTACTGTGTCGCCCATGGTAGTATTAACGGTAGCATTCTTAGTTCAGCAGCTGCGTTTGGCGGGGAAATGCACTGATATTGGCTCGATTCTGTGAACACCATTATTGCCAAGGTTTTTATTGCCAAGTAAGTTAAAATTTTTTTAATGCTTCTTTAAAGCTTTAAAAATTCTTGTAATGCTTTATTATTACAAGATCTACTGAGTTTCAATTTTTATTGATAGTGCATGTGTTTGACGATCAGCTAATAATCGAGTTTCACGCTGCTCTTGAGAGGCATCCTGTAATCTTTGATTTCGTTTATCTAAGCGCCGGCGCTTTTCTTCTTTTGTTCCATTCGCAAGCTTTCTACAAGCTTGTGTTTTTCTTTCTCTAATCGTCGCTTGCGTTGCGGTGTAGTTTATTTTCGCTTTCATTTCGCATTCTTCGTTCGTGAAACAAGGGACATTTTAAAAGGTTATATTTTAAACATATATTATTATCATGCTAATGTAGGAATCTGGGGAGAATTTTCGCTACATAATGGGACATTACATCCGCTTCATCCAACTCTATAAAACTACAATTCTTTAATTCCAAACACTTTAAAAATCTTTAGAACTCTGTATTACTGTGTGTTTAGAACTCTGTGTTACTGTTGCCACTTATTTTTGTTAAATATTACAATCCCATTTATCACAGTCATGTACTATTATTTGTATGTTGTTATAAAATTTATTTTTATGGCGCCTGAGCATTCCTAATAAACGGTCATATTCGTAAGTCTTATAATATATTTAAAAAGCAGCATATCTTTAGTTCCGATAAACAGGAATAAATAAGTAAGAATTGATTTTAATATTTGAAAAAACTGTATTAACATCAAGTGTCATCCACTACAAGTTTAAAAAATGTATTTGAACTTGAGTGGATGAATAAGAAACATTTTATTAATGATTGAAAATTTGAACAATATATAGAGAGAGTGTGAAGTAATAGTAGGAATTTAAAACAAAGCGACCTCATAATGCATTGTGTTCGTGCCCGTCAGTGGCCTGCTGATTATGTTATTTCAGTCACCTATGCGTTGAGGAACACATGCAACTCATCCGACGTCTCTTCAAGGCGGCGTGGAGGTTGGAGAACATAATGCCATCCTCGGACAATCATCGGATAGTGAAATGTTTCAATGAAAGCCTTCGGGGGAAGACAAGGTCAAATATGACTGCTATCTCAAGAAAATTTCTAACTCTCCAAGGAATAGTAGATGCTTTAGACAAGATATGTGACATCGAGACACCTGAAGAAGTCTTAATTCCCTTATATTGGCTTTTTCTTTCACCAGTAATAGGCAAATCGAAGAAAACACTGCACAATTACCAGTCCTCCAGACCAGCATATTGTACCAAGCCTTGGATCCAATTTTAAAAGGTCAGAATAGGAAAAGACAGCCTTCCTCAAAAAGGATCCATATATTGAAAAGAGACTGACCCGGATGATTTAAAAAGAACATTATTTTCTTATCTTTGGAAGTGTAATCACGGGATATTGATGAGAGTAGACAGAGAAGTAGAAGACCTAATCAACTTTAAGAACAATTGCAAAGAGCAGGCGATTATGGGAAAGAAGTTATTACTTCATGAAATAGAGAAATGCAGCCGTTCTTTGCTTTCCTTTGTTTGACAATGTAATAAATGATATAGGACTAAAAAAAAAAGTTAACTAAGAAATGTGTGGACGAAATCTAAGCGGAAAACACTATGAAGACCTTTAACACAGAATCTAAATTCTCGTGACAAGACCTCCTATTTGCGTAACCGTACAAGAGGACTATGTCAGACGAAACTTTTTAAATAAAATTTATGATTAAATTTTATTTAAGTTGACAAAATTTTTTTAAATACTGTTTAGTAATTAATTAGTCTGTCTACGATTTAAATGTGTCAAGAATATTTTATACTTTAATAGAAAATTATATACAATATTTTAGTGTATTTGATGTCTGAATATGATCAATGTCTGGATAATATTATAAAGAATACTTTTAAAAGTTTCCTGTTTTATATTTACAATATTCCAATTGCGTTTAACTTGATCTTAAAACTATTACGCAGCCTTGTGTATCTAGTTAACTATTTTTTCAAAGACTAATTTAATTAGGATCCCGCAGCATTTAATTGATGAATAATTAAATATTTTTTGGTAACTTAGCTAATAAGTCTGCAGTGTTGCAACTAGCAGAAATGTAAGTTGCGCTGTTTGTTTTCAATAAATACTCTAGCTTTGTGAAGACTGTTTTAATATAATGTTGTAGTTCATGCCCCATATACAAAATTTATGTTTGTCCGGTGTACAAAATTTTGTGTTGTGACTTATCTCACTTGTCTGATAGTAGCATTAGAACAAGCTAGTGAAATTCATTGTGGCAAGGACAGCAAGACTGTGCTGTCGTCGGCAAGTGCCATGAGCACCATACAGGTGACAGTACGACTTCGCTCAGTTCCGTCGTCAGTTTTATGGAGAGCTCCCCGGTGTGGACGGGTCTGAGGATCTTCTACCCCCTCTTCCCCTACCATCAACCCCTCGAGAGGACTTTCGGCTCTCCGTATATTTAAAGTGCCCTCATGCGCTTTCAAATTTTAGTTTTGTTTACTTAATTATGGAAAAACACACTAAAGCAATCAACCTAAGGGGAGGGATAGCTTTCGTGGAGAGCTTTTTAAGGCAAACTGGCTCGTATACATATTACACATGGGGAAAACTACGAAAACGCCCATGCAAGCAGCCTATAGCTAGAATTTGAACCTCGGACTGTACCGGCGTTCAGTGATGTTACCGTTTGGTCGCAGGTGGGAATCTTTCAAATTTTGAAGCTAAATGTTAAACGTATTGTAACACGAACATGCCAAATGTACAGATTTCAAGACCTGAAGTATTAACAAAAGTTACTTTATTATAGTTTTTATATTCCAGAGAGATTTGGTGCTTCATTTTATTCGAAAAATGTATTTCTGTATCTGCATCTACAGTGTAACATCGAACTCGAGTTTCTCTTTAACATAACGATTTGCATTTACATGAATAATCTATAACATTTCTAAAATAGAGCCAATAGACTACAAAAAACATTTCAAAACGCAGCTAATTAACTGGAAGAAGTAGTTTATGAATTGCTAGATTCTTACAAAAAGTTTGAAGCGATTCCCAGAGTTCAAAGAAGTTTCATTAACATGATTTTATAAAAATGCGCAATTGCAAGCAATATGTAAGATTTACCTGACTACTTGAAGTTTGCAGCATTTGTAAGTTCTTTCTCTTTTTAATTGCAGTAACAGCTGTTGAAAGTTTACGGCTCTACAACTGAAATTAAATAACGCTAACTCTCAAGTTAGATTTTTATCTTAAGGTACATTATGGTGGACCAATTTGATGAGCCCTTATGTGTGAGGCCCCTCGTGGAATTCTGTGATAAGCTCTGGTAAGAGCGGAATTAATTCCCGCTGTGAACCAAAATATGCAACCAAAGCATCAAAGCATCATCAAGTTAGTTTGAAAATGATTCGCGTTAGATCTTATGGCACAGAATAACTCTTAGTCCAAAGGAAATTCAAATTGCTGGTACACATTGCATGACTTACAAAATGTATGGAAATAGTAACACTAGAATCATTAGCTTGAAATCTCTTTTACACTTTAATACACAATATCTCAATGCTAATGGTCTTAGTTTAATCAATTTTCAAATTAATGTTAATTTGAATTAAGCCTTGGGACTACTAAAGAATTATTAATTCTCGACACTTTTTTTTGTGCGATTACTTTTACATGATGTCCAATTTTTAAAAAAGTGCCAGTCTGATCAAAGGTTTTATGCCAGTGTCTTCTTCGAAAAGTAACTTCAACTTTATAACTATGACTGTGGCCAAGAGAAATAATGGGAGTCAAATAGGAGAGAGGAGACAAAGAAAGTGCACGAAGATGAGATTTAAACGTTGTCACCGAGCACGGAACGGAACACGGGAAGTTCCATCAAAATTTGAGTTATGGTAAATGGGCTAGCTACACTTCATTTCCATGGGTTTCCTTTTCTTAAAATACTCTAAAGGCAGTTTCCCTTAATTTTTCAGAAAAGACATCCTTGCCATCGGATATATAACTTTTATAAGTTCCGTTATTATCAACTGAAATTAACTCATCTAATTTATTTCGCATGCAAAATCATTTTTCTAGTTGAGAGTTTTAACGACGAAAGTGTCTGCACATGGAAGCTAATGTAATATAAAATACCAGTGATACAATTATCAGTAGCATCACACCTATGCAATTATCTTTTTTCGAAGAAAGCCTGGTATGCACCCCGTCAAATATGCTGCTGCTCAGTAGCGGCCAGTAGTAAACTGTAAATAGGAGGTGGAACATGGGGACGCTATAGAAAAGGAGACTGCGCTTCGGATATGTAAGAAAATGTGGAGGTCGTTTAAGCATTTAAACGTCTCATTTAATTTATGGAGAGAAAAAGTGTAGAAAAAATTAATTCTCTGAGTGAACGCAATTTTGTACTGTGAAAATGGATTTTTGAAAAATAAACTATAAGTCAAATACCTTTTTTTTTCGAAGTCATGGAAGTAAAAAGACACAAATTTATAACATCAGTGAATTTGTACGGTAAATGCATTTCGAATGCTTTGTCATATGAATACGAAGTATCTGAGTATCTGAGAAATATTCTTAATGGCTTTCAGGTTTGCAATTGTAATCGATTTAACTGTCATTTTCCCCTTCTTTAGAATTAATAGAAGTCGATTAGCATTTTTGGGAGTTCATTTTCCTTTATAGTACGTTTATGTTGTACATATACATTGCTCGTACTGGTCACTTGCAACTGGTTACTTTAGATTCTTCTTCCCATGTAGAAGCAGTGATTGGCGGTTTTCCCCTTTCGATTAATAATGTTGCTTATTTTGCCCTTAGAAATTTTAATACCATGCATTTCAATATGTTTTTGAATTGTGGAATAGGAATATTTTTTTTTGGCAAGCGCAAAACATACCCTTCAGTCCACAGCTTGTTTATATGTGATATTTTGAAAGAAGAATAAATTTAAAGATAGCAGCCGATATTTCTCATTTCAGATAATAAGCTGTTGCCAAGAATTTTTAATCCAAAAACTTTTTCATTTTCTTTGTATTCTTTATCGTAATCATTCAAAAATGCGTAAACACTCTTTGTATTAAATCAACAACGTTCACATTAATAAGAATGCATTTGCATGATTCATAATGAAAACTCATGAATCAGAAATTTCTAACATTTGTATGAAATTTCTCTCCTCCACACAGAAGTGGAAACGAAGCAGGTTACAAGCAAATAAACACACCTCAATTTAGCCAATACCTCACAACTTTACCCCCTTATTCCGGCGTTAACTCTTTTTTTTTTAAGTCCGATGTCTTTAACTGGTTCAAATTTGGCGATCATTTGCCAAATTAGCATACTAATTAATAGCACTAACTTCCACAGAGCAGACCACTTAACTTTTTTTTTTCTTTTCCCATTCGATCATATTTTAAACGAAATTACTCAGCATACAATACAATTTATTTTGATTTGACCGTGTTTAGGAATTAAGTACTGAAATAAACTTGAATTGGAAAGACTATAAATGTTCTTTGTAATTCTGATTTTTAAAAAACCCAGACAAATTAAGTTCAGGAAAACTAAAATGAGGGGATTTATAAATAACTCCTTTCCTTAATAAGTATTAAAAGTAATTACTTTATTCAGATAGATTGACATTTCTGTTTTCGACATACTATTTGAAAAAAAAAACTTTCATATTTTATCCTTGGAAGAGGGCACTTTCATTTTAATTTACAGTTATTTAATTAAATTAAATTTCATAGAAAAAATATGAGAATCGTTTTACTGATATGTGTTATGACTTCTAATTGTTATTTAAAAGGAAATGAATCAACAAGCTTAACATGTATGGCAAATGGCTGTATTCTGACCTTTTAGCTCAATTTCATATTTGATATTTCAGCATGAGACACAAAGATTGAAATCAACTTTAATGAATGGTTAAAGCTTTGACACTGAAAATAGATAAAAAAAAGATTTCTAAAGCTAAGCTTTGGAAGATTGATACTAAGTAATTTATCTCGGGAAAAGGAAATTAAATTATATATGACATGTAAATATACAGACACACAAGAAAAAAAAAGTCGTTTAATTAATTATGCAAAGCATTCCTATAAAATGAGAAAGCCACTCAAAAGACTGAGTAATGATCGACTTATCTTTTTGCACATTTTGCAACAGCAATGTTTCCAAAACTGCATTTCAGTTTATTAAAATTTTTATCATTTCGGAAAATGTGAAGCTCTCGAATTAGCTGGTTGCATAAGAGTTTTCTACATGTGTAACATGAATGGAAGCAAGTTTCCCTTAAAAGATCTCCCACTAAGGCATCATTCATTTAGGCAAAGAGTGCATTGCCATAAGCTATTAAACAAACAAACTGAAATGCAAAACACTGATAAGTTTTTATCATAATTTGTTGTGGTATGGTCGGAAATTTTCTAATTCATAAAAACTTGCTCCAGTGAACTGGAGAGCCGCATGCGACTCGCTTCGTAATAAGCAGTAGTTTTATTTATGAAGAATATAATTAAAATTTGACGAAAATAGAACGTAATTTTTTACAACATTATTCTGCGTATAATAATTTCAGAATGAATACAACGCATTAAATAAAGTAATAAACGAAAGACAAAAAATTTCGTTTCTAGACTTTGGAGGAATGGTTTTTAGAATAGACATTAACTATTTGATCGTATTTAGGAACTAAGCACTGAAATAAACTTGAATTGGAAAGACGAAAAATTCTCTTTATAATTCTGATTTTTAAAAAATCCACACAAATTAAGTTTAGGAAAACTAAAATGCGAGGATTTATAAATAACTCCTTTCCTTAATAAGTAATTAGTTTATAAATATTATATTATCTCCCTTTTTTTAAGTAGCATAAAGGACATACACGTTGGGAATATACTCTACCAATATATCTTACAGAATAACATCATGGAAGTAATAGGAGAAAAACATCGTCTAAAGGCAAGATTGTTCATGTATTTCAGATATTGCCCTACCAGAAATAGAAAAATATAAAAATGAATATAATGCAAACATATTGCGACACATTTGGCAGATTTATGAAAAATCGTTGTTCAGATTATTTGATTCAGATTTGGATTTAAATCAGAAACTCTACAATGAGAAGCCGTAAATAGAAATCGTCGTAAAGCTTTAGATATTTCATTATCACTCAACAAGGAAGATTTAATTATTTCTAATGAATATAAAAATAATTTTTTAATGCGCGAAGAAGGTGGAATACATGAAGAAGATCTAATTCCTTATGATGCTCCTTGAAAAGAAAAATTGTGGCTAAAGTTCTGGAAGGTATACTTAAAATTTCTATTTTCAGTATTATAACTTATGAAAACCAAGTGTATTAATATTTTTGGTATGATATATTTATAACTGTATGTGTTTGAAATCTTAGACAAAATAGGAAACGTTCATATCTCGTTTTTATTCATAATG
>KK117991.1:8998-20529 GCA_000611955.2 Stegodyphus mimosarum | reverse complement strand
AAAAAAAAAAAAAAAAGAGCACTCTTGAGCAAGATTTCATATTTCATTCATATATTGAATTTATAAATTGCATTTTATTTATTGAAAAACATGAAGGGAAAAAAATTTTTTTTGAAACCTATTATTCTTTTTTGTGTGTATTTAGTTTTATAGTTAGTTCGATTTTGAATAGTCTATGTAAATGGTGGACCGATTAGCCAGGCTATGCAAGGTTATTGCTGTATCTCAGTTTAAAGTGAATGTACGTGAAAGATATTTGTTTTCAATATAAGTTTAAATTATATTTTATTCTTAATCATTCTCAAAGGAAAATGTTTAGTCAGGCCACAGCTGATAGGAGTCGGGTTACTTGAACGTGTTCTTTAAGTGGAGGCGGCAGAATTTTCCGCTAAAAATCCACTATTTTCCTTTTTGGCTCAAACTTCCCGGATAAAAGTGGACATCACCTAGGGGAGGTACTGGGCAGCAGAATTTAGGAACTGCAAAGATTGCACCGGACGGCAATATGCCAGCCCTGAAAGCAGAAATAGAAAACATTTCCGGACCGGTTGACTCTGGACGGATCAGAGCTTGATCTACAGAAAAAGAATACGGCAAAGTGATCTCCCATTTTTACAAGGGACAGAGCAGATGCCTTTCGTTAAAAAAGCGATAACCTAGTTCCCGCTTTTTCGTAAAATACTTAATAAAGCAAACATGCCTTCACCCATTCTAGATAAGAGTAAGTAATTAATCAAGTTTGTTTCGTTTAAGATCACTTATATCACTCGATTATTTTCCCGAGGTTTCGGAAAGGTTTTTATCTATAATGGAAATGTTTTCTTATCTTACGCTTCTCGTGTATAAACGTATCAATAAATATTTTGACTGAAAAATTGGTTAAAACTCTTATTTAAGAAACGGACTTGGTATACTATAATTTAAATTTCAAAATGGAATTAACTGGAAAACATTTGTTAAAAAAAATTATTCTGAAGCAGTTAGGCAATGAAGAATCCCTGGCAACAGTTTTCTCTTTCTTCTCTCCGATGAATCTGCCGAGTTAAATTGAAGAGCTTTTGCTACCAAATTTTAACAGTAGGGAGAATTCTATTCTTAGTGAGATGCATTAAGTTTAATTTTTTTAAATCGCAAAAGCACTGTTGCAAATAATTTTTTTTATATTTTTGCAAATTATAAAAGTATGTTTATAGCTCGAAAGGTATTAAAATCTTCTGTCTGAAGATTGGCAACGTCTTAAAATTTTCAATATGAAGGAAGACGAGTTAAAAAGGTCTTGTAAGATTGGTAAATTTTTAGTACATGACAAGGAGTATTAATGACATAATAAAGTCGAATGAAACGTAAGGAAAAAAATGGAAATCTTATTTTAGTATTTTTTATTTAGAGGAAAGTAAATTAAATTTGTTATAAACATTATAGTCTTCAATGTCGCTTGGTTAGTTTCGTTATAGACTAACTCGATCGGTAGCTGGCTAAGGAGAAGGATTCCTCCTCGAAGGACTTTTAAATCGTTAGATTGGATTATTTTGATTTTGATAACACTTCAAGAGTTTTCTTCTCAAGGGAAGAGATACCTTCATGCAGGACTTATTGATGTAGACAGGATCTTATTTGCGTTGCACACGGGGAACCATAAAAAAGATCTGCAGACAGCCCTTTTGCCGAGATTTGAACAGAAGTCGAATTACCAGCAATTAACGGCTTTACTACTCGGCTGCTGGTAGGTCACTATTAAAACGAAAAAGCTTCATATTTATATTATATATGGTAAAACACGAAAAACGCATGTAGACATTCAGTTCATCTGCATCTCTACTCGATTCGATCTGCCAAAGTTATACACTCACGTTTGTGAAAATTGCAACACCAAGAAGGAATCGTCATAATTGAATGCAATTTAATACACAATTGAGTGGTAGTGGTACAAATAAATGATTAAATGTTCAAAGCAAACAAGAACAAGAGATCAGAATCAGTATTTTGTGTGGCCATCACGCGCCGCAATAAGTGCTGCTACACGACGTGGCATGGAGTCAAACAAAGTTTGAATGTCTGACTGAGGAAGAGCATTCCATATCGTTTGTACGCGTACCCAAAGTTCGTCTGCAGACGCAACAGGACGAGGATCACGAGCAAGACGCCGACCAATGACATCCCACACATGTTCAATTGGCGACATATCCGGGAAACACGCAGGCCAAGGAAGAAGCTGTACCTGCTGCGCTGCAAAGAAGGATTTAACAATCCGAGCAGTATGAGGGCGGGCATTGTCCTGTTGAAATACAGCGCCTGGCAAGCTTTGAAGGAAGGGAACAGCTTCGGGCTGTAGAACTTCACGGATATACCGGTTGCTGTTCAGATTGCCCACAATTCGTAGCAATTGAGATCGTCTATGATATGCTATGGCGCCCCAGACCATAACTCCGGGTGTTCGTCCACTGTGGCGTTCGATAATGCACTCCGGAAGGTGGCGTTCACCGGCATAGCGTCTGACACGAATGCGGCCATCATGGTACCACAAATTAAAGCGGGATTCGTCAGAAAACACGACATGCTGCCAATCAGCACGCCAGTCTCTATGCTGATTGGCCCATTGTAGCCGCAGGCGGCGATGGTCGTGCGTTAGGGGGATCCTGTATAAAGGAGTCCGTGCGCGCAGTCCACACTGCAGCAGACGTCTACGAATTGATGAAGCACACAATGAAACACCTGTAGCTATTGACCACAGTGCTGCCAATTGTCTAGAGGAAGCTGTACGGTCCGTCCGCGCCATGCGGACCAGGTGTCTATCATCGCGAGCTGACGTCACATTTCGGGGTCCACTCCCGGATTTCCGAGTTGTCCGACACTCGTCCGTCCACTGCTTCCAAACGCGCATCACTGTGCTGCTGTTACGCTGCACACGAGAGGCTACTGCACGATACGACAATCCAGCTTCACGAAGGCCGATGATTCTCCCTCGTTCAAACTCTGTAAGTTGTTCAAATCTCGCTCTCTTTCGTCGACGAGGCATAAGTACAGATTGAGTTAACGTTTACCACTAGCAGATAACCACCGATAACCATACACGCCTCGCTACAGCCGTCTATTTATTCGGATCCATCAGCCGTTCAGAGGGCGCTGCTCAGCATACGCATGCGCTACGGATTTGCAATTCTAATCATTTGTATATCATGCGCTACTTTGCATTTCCTGAAAATTTCAGCTCACTCGCGTAAGTCCTTCATGGTGTTGCAATTTTCACAAACGTGAGTGTAGATTATTAAAGAGAATTTATAGATTGAGTTAATTCAGTAAATGAAGCTATGTAAAATTTATAACAATTCTAATCTTTTTATTTGTTGAGCCTTACCTATGGTGATGATTTTTATAATTCCCTGCCTGTTTAGCAATTCATAGCACTTATCAAATTAATACATATTGATAGGAATGTGTATCGTTTTGTACTGGCTTTATCAAAAGCGTGAACAGACGCTAGCTAAAAGTCTGTATCATTAGATAGCCGTAAATAATAAATATATTGAGTAAAATTCTTAAGTAAATACAGTTATGCAGATTATGATTTCGCAAGTGCCTATTTAATTATTATTTCACGTTTTCTTTCAACTCCTCATTTTCTTTCTCGAGATACAGAAGTTTGAAATTCTGGAATGGAGTAAAACAGACTTCGTCACCAAATATTTTTATTTGCTTATTTGTACTTTATTTTAAATTTTATATTTTTTGACTACTTCTTTCAGGCATTTCATCAATTGTTTTTAGCATATGGCATTTAACAAATCAGCAGAATCATGTAGTTTAGTTATATAATGAATATTTTAGATGAAAGAGTCAGCCAAAGCTGAACCTGAAAGTTTAGGCTATTGTATTACAAAGAGACTCATGACAAATCTTCCACGTTGTTCGGTAAACTGGTAAGTATCTTTGACGCCTGTCTTGCGAAATCATACTTCATGTCAGCCTTGGAAGCATGGAAAAATGTTTCTCTTCCTTAAACCTAGAAAACTGCCTGAAGATCCCTCAAAATATTGGCCAATTATCTCCTGTCGTCTCTGGGAAAGGTCCTTGAACGCATCATCTATCACTGATTGAAGCCGTTTTTTGCACAAATCGCAGATGAGCAACATAGTTCTCAGTGAGGCCATTCAACTACTCACCAACTAGTACTAATTTTAGAATTCATTAGGACAACAATACACAATAAATCTAGTGCAGCTATCATTATGCTAGACGTGGCCAAAGCCTTTGACCGCGTCTAGCGTGAAGGACATATCCCCAAACAGATGGACCTTTCCCGGAAATTGTTTCTAATCATTGCATCGTTTCTTCAGAACAGGTCTTTCTCAGTTAGACAAGCAGACTGAAACTCTTTTTCACACCCAGTCTGTGCTGTTATTCCCCCAAGACTCCATCCTTGGATCTTTCCTGTACTTGATTTATGCAAATGACTTTGTAAAATTTAAAGGCTAACACAACACCATGATTGCGTGTTCATTCTGAAAATTGAAAAATGTTGCCAGAAGCGGAACATAAAAATCAAACCAGAAAACTCCCAAATCTTCATTAGAAAATATAAAATTCAAGATAAACTGGACTGTAAAGGGATTCTCATCGGAAAGCAAGTCCCGCTCGTACATTCGGCTGAACACTTAGGAGTTTGGTTCAACGTATCGTGGTGTACGCACATTAGCAGCGTACATGGCAAGTTATACGGTATCATTCGCAAATTACTGTCAAGTGACTCAGGATTCAATCTTACCCATCGTCAGTCTGCACAAGCACACGGAAAATGAAATTAAAAATCCTGCAAAAGAGGTTGTTGCGGATTATCAATAGTGCCCCTTACTTCAATACAAAATGAAAATTTGCATTATGATCTGAAAATTAACAAGATAAACGAATACCTAAACAAGATTATTGTGAAATTTTACAATAAAGCAGCAGCTACTGCTACTGCAAGCTTAGCTGCACTTCTAAATTATGAAATCTTGGGTGATATTTTCATTCTTCCATATGCTGCGCATTTTCGACGACAAGAAAGATTTGTTACCTGACAGGCGGTTTCACCCTTCGTCTGCACATAGCCGAACTACGTATTACGTTTCATGTAATGCTGTATATTTTACTTTGTCGCTTACTTACTTAAATGCTGTATATTTTACTTTGTCGAATATTGCCTGGACTGGACACTACCACCTCGAAGCTGATGTTACTCTCAGAGCTGAAAAAACTCATCTTTCACACAGCTTACTTAGATTTTCTGCTAGTGTTATAGATGGCACCAGAGGCGTGACGGCTGTAGCTGTTACAGAGGCATAGGGCCTGTTTTCTTATTTCACCATCCAAGACCTCTTACGGGAGAGACACATTCCATGTACTATTATATTATTCATTTCCTCCTACGAGGGACACATTACTTCTCAGGGTTCATAAGATAATCTGTAATTGCTCTGAGAAGTACCGCTTAGGCATTGGAGCCCCAGAATAACGCTGCAGTATTGCAATATCGTACGGTTTGTCTTTTCTTGTTGTCGGCGTTGCAGTTCCCTGGAAACACAACCAATAATGTTGTTGCGACGTTGTTGAAGACTTAATAATAAGCGGATGACTTCGAACGTGATCGATCGCAGAGTAGAGATGCATGAAGCGGGCTAGTTGTACCGAGCAATAGAACCGCCACCTGCAGTATACGGAAATGGTTGTACAAAGGTGCTGGGAATAATGATCGTTGCAAAGGTAATCACCGGTGGAATAAAGGCTATGAAAGGCGAAAGTGCATGAATGCAAGGTAAGAATGGATGACTGTGTTACAATCCCGAACTGCCCAACTGCACCATTGTGCTCAACTGCTAAGTGTTACAGATTCTTTCATACCACCAATGGCAGCTTACACCACTTCACGGCGGGCGCTTGGCTGAGGTAGGATTACGCTCTCAGCGCAACATTCTGGTGTTAAAGACATCTGCCTTTAACACCACAATATTGACAAAGTCGTCTGGAGTGGTGTAGCCGATCGTCATGGTTACCAGCTGACTGGCATTGCATAGTGTTCAGCGATGATTCCCACTTCATTCTTGGAGCAGATGACCTATGGGTCAGAGTGTGGAAGGGACAGGACCAGCGGTCCCAGTCAGCCTTTGTTTGACGGAGGCACACAGCCATTATACCTGGTGTGATGGTGGAGAGTGCTATCTCTTATGACAGCAGGGTGACTCTAGTCATTGTGCACATAACTTTAACAGATCAATAATATATTGATTACATCTTTCGGCCACTTGTGTTACCCTTCATGGCACGCCATTCTGGAGCCGTTTTACAACAACATATTGCTAACCCCATACGGCTCGCATACTTCTGAACTGCCTTGGAACTATTAATACATGTCCTTGGCTAGGAGGAATCCCATCCACACATGTCCGATTGGAGGAAGGTCACCAGCCCTTTCGTCAATCGAACATGCGTGGGATGCGGTAGGCCAAATATTCTGGCCACCCAATATGTCGCAGATCTGGAGCAACAACGGAATAATGTATTGCAGGATTAGATTAGGAATTTTTATCACTCCTCAACTCAATGTGTACAAACGTGCATCGTCTCCAAGGGGGTCACCAAATACTGATTTGTACATTTAATATGCAATTGCTAGCCACTGATGGGTTCTATGGCATTGAATTTTTTATCATTTCATTACCTGTGTATGAGATTTACACATATTTAATGTAAAAAAGCTACTTTCTTCAGAGTACCTTTTTGAAATATCAGTTTAGTGAAAATAAATTTAATATTATACTTTGCAAAAAATATATCTACACTCATTAAGAACATGCAAATTAAATTAAATAAATGAATTACGTAATTAAAACTTCTTGAATATGCTCTTAAAAAAGTATTTAAGGAAGAGTTGAGTTTTTTTTTCCTTCAGTTTTCTAGATTCAAAGCAAATGTAAAGGAAAGAGCTTATTTGAAGCGTTAACATAACTAAATATTAAGCATGAACAGCCAAATTCTTTCGGAAAAATTAAGTAAAACAACTAATTTGTTTATCTTACGAGTTCACGGCTCACTTAAAGTGTAGCACTCAATAAGATGGTATTGATGATGTAGGTGCCCACAGCAATTGTATTAATCCTTCTTTTTCCCACGTTTTCTTTTCCTCTCCCTCCTTTTTTACTCTTTTTTTCCCTCCTCTCCTTTCTCTCTCTCTCTCTTTGATGAACGCTTCTGTAGGACTTCAATAAAACAAATCTTTTGAAAATTTCTAGTTAAAACGCTTCATAATTTTTAGGTCAGAACTTGAAAAATCTTTTTTAAGCCATTGCTTGATTAAGCATTCATCAGGAAGATAAACAAAGATCTGGAAGAAACTTTGTTTCGAGGTACTCGTGATCAAACTCATTGGTTATAGATGAAAACATCGCAGAGGAAAACGTAGCCAAGAAAATAACACCAAGGGAAAAACGTCGTCTTTCTAAACATCGTGAGAGAAGCAGAGCGAAAATACCACAGTTCTAAAACATTGTGGTAGAAAGCGAAAGGGTACAAAAATTTCTCAATTTTAAACCATCATAGTACAAAATATCACGATAAGAAATAAAGCACCTACGAATTATTGCATAAGGATAACACCGCACACATGCATTTTCTGACAATAAAAAATTTAAGTAAATTTTCGAGTAATGACTTTGGAGCGCAAGAAGAAATTAGGACTACTTTTATCTTCATATTTCATATTTTGTATTAACTACTACAATTTTATGATAAAACAAGAAGGAAACTTTAAGCATTAAAAATCTGGAAATTAGTACGTGTAAATTAGTACGTGCTACATATACTAATTAAATAAGTTTTAAAACTTCCATTGCCAACTTCTAAAAGTAACTCTTTTCATAAAGACGTATTAATAGCTTTTCATGAGAAAATATAGTATAAAAATGTTAGAAAGTTAAAGAGACATAAGTTTAAAATTAACTGTGATAAAAAGCATTAATTGTTACTACTTTCCTGATTTTGAATGCTTAAATTCCTTCTTACTTTCCAGTATGAATTAGTTAATATAAAAATATCAAATACATAGACGAAAATTTTTTTGTGCTCATAAGTTATCAATAAAAAATTTAATTAATTTTTTTATAGTCAGAAAAGGCATATCTGTGATATTATCATCATACCATGATTTGTGTTTTATTTTTATCATAATATTTTCTACGGCTGTGATTTAAAATCGCGAAGTTTAAAATTGCTGCCCTTTATTTTTAATAATGATATTTTTAATTTTAATTTTTATTAATAATTTATACCAAAAGTTTTTAGATCTGCGATGTTTTCTTCTGGCTTTGCTTTCTACCACGCTGTTTTGTGCTGCAGTGTTTTCCCTTATTCTATTTTCTCGGCGAAGTTTCCGTTCGTAAGGTCTCGCTACGAAGTTTTCGGAGGGCATTAATTCATTAGTCATTTAACCATCTCTGAGCCAATTCTATTCCGAAAGAAGATATGATCAATCTTTATAATTGCCCCCTTGCAATACTCAAAGAACCTTTACTCTTCACAATTATTCCCAAAGTCACTACAATTGGTACTAACCTCCTTAAACGAAGTTCGAAAGCAGAATTAACAACTACTATCTTTGTAAAGGAAATACAGACTATCAAAATATATCAGAAAGTAACTTCATCCATTCCTCATCCTCATGCGTATGCTGACGGCTCAGTGGATGGAACTATCCAAACTGCGGAGATGGCATACACAGAGAGCCACCGAACGGCACAACCGTGAACCACAAAACTGGTACAGACACTTTCGCCTTAAATTTCACCAGTGAACTGAGAGCAATGAATGAAACCTTATATGAATATATATGAATATTACCTACTTGACAATACGGAAAAAGCGAATGGTCTGGTTTTCTTTTCTGACTCCAGAGCTGCCTTGGAGGTAATAAACAAAGGTCAGTTACCACTTGCCCAAGATATTCAGCATCAACTGAAGGAAACTGAAAATATGATAAAATCTGCATTCTGCAGTGGATGCCTGCTTACTTTGGCCTTCTGGAAATGAAATCGCAAACAGTCTTGCCAAAGTAGCAAGAAATCTAAACGATGAAAATAATAAACAAATTATTCTTAACGATGGACATGGCATTGCAAGATTTCGATTTACAGGAAATACAATCAGAAAAGACTACCAAATTTGGGAAATTAATTTTGATCGGAACGCCACAGAAACTATAACTCGACTCAGAACCCGACACTTTCGGGGTATGAAGATAGAAAGAGATGGCACAAGGTCTTATTGTCCCTACAATAACTATGACCTAATAGCATGAAGTCCTCCGTATGTTTTTGACCGCCCTCCTGTTATAAAATCCCTTATTCTTCTTGGAGTATATCCTTTTGATTCTGAGCGGCTCCATCGTGGTATATTTGAGTTCCTATGGACACACTACCACTACCATTTCTTAACCAAGAATGTTATCCAAGATGTATTCTAGGAGAAAAGAGTTGTTAGATCTTAAAGACGAAAGACAGACAACTACAAATATTCATGCCTTCTCCTGGATTCGAGTCCAAGTCCAACGATATGGCTGCCGCCTCAGATAACCGCTATGCAGAGCATCTGGTTCTAATCAATTAGAATGACGGAAAAGGCACGAAGTTTCAAGATTAGGGAATTATTTGAATATTTGGGATTTGAGGATTCAGAAGTTCTATTCCTTAGTTATGGTTAAAATATTACTAACGTATCACTTAGCTAAAACAACTCTTATACTTTTAAACGTAAATTTATTTTAAATTAACAAATTGTCATTCCAAGAGAGGTCCAACAACTTACTTAATATAGATATCAACATGCAATAAAAATAAACATCCAAGAATATCACTATAGGTTAAATAAATATGTGTCTTTCAAATAATCGTTGTGTTTGCCTATAACCTCACTACTCCTCGAAACATTACTTCCAGAACACATGCTGAGGCGACCAAAGTCATTTCAAAGAGGCGTGTGCCTCGGAAACTCCTATCTGCATGAGGGCCTACAGCACAAGTTATGACGTATTGCTGAAACAGAAAGGCAAGTCCTTGTTCATAGATAAAAAAGGCGTGTTTTTCGCCGAGAGTTTTCCAGAGAATCTCGCGAATCAATCAATTTTGAGGAGTGCCCAGACATAATTTTGTCTTCTGTAGGCCATAATTTTGTCTTTTTTGCTAAAGAATGCAACTAGCACTGAAAAGAAGCACCTGATTAAATAGCCTTATTTAATATTTGCTATTCCTTAAAAGTTCTGACCTTTGAACAGCTTAAGATACTCGTATTTTAAAGGTGCGATGTTAAGCTTTCTGAAACTCACTAAAACTGTTAAATACATGCGAATGTACCACTTGAATGGATGGCTTAGTTTAAAGATAGGACGACTCCTAAATTTCCTCGAATCTGAATCTTCGAAATCGAAAACGAAAGGTTCTCGAATTTATCGAATCTTTTATATACCAATAATAAGAAAAAAAATATTTTTCAATATTTAAAGATTTTAATTGAAGGGAGACTTGATGGATGCGTTTGAGGGGAAAATAAATAAATTAAAAAATTCATCGTTTAAAGGTACACCTATATTTAATGAGAATATTAAAATGAAGTTTAGTAAATTAAGTGAGTAATTAAAACACTTGAATCTCAAGAATCTTTTTCTCAAATCATTTGAGGAAAAAATATCTGAGTAATAGTTGAAAATTGTTCATATTTTTCAGAATCTTTTAAAATTAAAGCAAATGTATAGAAGAGAAAATTGTTTTAACAATTAATACACGTAAGTGCTAACATTAAATTATCTATTGAGAACTGCTAGTATGGCACTCAGAGCTTCCTCTTCAGAGGAAGCGCAACAAAAAGGTTAATTTTCCTCCGTAATACATTTTTGCTTATATTCGTGTTTTCTATGTTGTGAAAGATTTTACCTTATATCAAAGAAATAATATCCTAATGTCACTCTATTATAATTCTCTGATCACATAATTTAATTATATACGTCGAGTTTGCTGGGAAAACGTCAGTATGTTAAGTAAATTTCTCATTTATCGAGTACCATCGTAGTGCAATTGGAACCACGTGCGGCTGAGAATTGGGAGATCAGCAGTTCGAAACCCGGTGAGAGCGCTGCTGATTGGTGATCCACATCCAATGAAACTGCCGCAGTTTTTGCACAGTACTGAAACTAATTGATCTAAAGTTTTTAGTTAAAATTCAGAAATTGAAAAGAAAAAACAATTCATGCGAAAACTCGAATTTTAAAAATTTTTTAACAATTACTGGTATTTAAGGTTTTGGATATTTCATCTATATTTTTGTGAAAATATTAAATTTTCAAAAGTTGCTACAGTGCTGTATATTTCGAAAGCGGTAGCGCTGCTGGTTGCCGTAGTATCAGGCCCGCTTTCGAATCCCGGAGAAGATATAGTTGCTTTTATGTGTATAATGTGTGTGCGGGATCGGGACACTAGAAACACTGGTGAGCCGTAAACCCTCTCGAGAAGCCT
>KK117990.1:50185-61064 GCA_000611955.2 Stegodyphus mimosarum | reverse complement strand
AAGTGATGCACATGTACAGAAAAACAAAAGATTACAGTTTGAAAAAAATTGAATGATTTATTGAAGTGATAGAGCTTCACAAAGTGAGAAAGTCAGTAACGCGTTTGTCCACCTCTGGCCCTTATACAAGCAGTTATTCGGCTTGACATCGATTGATAGAGGTTCGAATGTTCTCCTGAGGGATATCGTGCTAAATTCTGTCCAACTGGCTCATTAGATGGTTGGAGGGCCCTGCCGTAATGCTTCAAACGTGCTCAATAGGAGAGAGATCCGGCGACATTGCTCGCCAAGGTAATATTCGACAAGCACTAAGGCAAGCAGTAGAAACATGTGCAGTGTGGGGGCGGGCATTATCTTGCTGAAATGTAAGCCCAGGGTGGCGTGACATGAAGGGTAACACAACGGGCCTTAGAACTTCATCGACCTACCGCTGTGTTGTAAGTTTGCGACGGATGACAACCAAAGGGGTCCTACTATGAAAAGAAATGGCGCCCCAGACAATCACTCCTGGTTGTCGGCCTGTCTGCCGGAAGACAGTCAGGTTGGTATCACACCGCTGTCCGGGACGTCTCCAGGCTCGCCTTCGTTGGTCATGGGGCTCAGTTCAAAGCGGAACTCGTCACTGAAGAGTATTCTACTCCAGTCAGTGACATTCCAGTGCGAATGAGCCCGACACCACTGCAAACGGGCTTGACGTTGTACAGAGGTCAATGGTAGTCGGCGCAAGGAGCGCCGTGACCTCAGCCCCCTTTCTGTGAGCCGTCTGTGAATGGTCCTTGCGGTCACTGAAGCACTAGTTGCACGTACAATCAATGATAATGATGCATCTGGGGCTCTGAGTGCCGCTCTGACGAGTGCTCGCTCTTCATGTTCTGTCGTTTCTCTAGGCCTACCGCTTCCTTCATGACGCTGTGTGCGGCCATGGTTCATCCATTCCTGCCAACATCGTCTAATAGTGGCATCCCTCCTGCTCAAATGTCGAGCTGTTCGCCGATAAGACGAACCGGCTTCTTTGAGCCCAACTACACGACCTCTCTCAAATTCTGACATCTGCACATATCGTTCGCGCACCTGTATGCTAGGCATAGTTACTGTCTACCAGAGTACACGGAATGAAATTCGTGAAGAATTTATGACCTGGAATTTTGTGAATTGTGAAATACTGTAGTAGCAGGACTCAGCTACTAAAAGAGCCTTCTGTATCTTTGTCTGAGAAGTACACTCGAGGCCGTAGAAAAAATGGTTGATAAAGCCAACATCACTCTTTTCAGCGATGCGTTTGTTAAACATGACGTATTATGCTTTCTAAAGAAACAAGTTAACTTTTTTTTTTCTTTTTCTATATCTGTGATGCATTCGTCTTTACATGTTTTTGGATTAATGTATATCATGTTTCTTTCAGTTTTCACCTAAAAAAATTGCATTGTTAACTAACTTCTAATTTATTTAATTATATATGGTAATATAACAGTGATAATTAAAAAGTTTTTATAACAACATCAGTGGAATATAAGATCAGAAATATTATTACAGACTGGAAGAATTTATGCATCGAAGAAATCCTAATGTGCAGGAGAAATATTGCCGCATTAATCTCCTACTAATTGAAAAGATTTCACTGCAAACATGGATGCATACAATCAACTCCGTTTCGATCATAAATAACGTTAAAATTATATCTGGTTATTAATTATTAAGCATAACAACGAGGATATTGGAGCCTATTAAGGCTTATTAACGACGCTTAGCGCTAAAGAATAGTTGTATGTAAGGAGGAGTAGTGGTGCATGAATAATTATTGCTATTTTTGGCAGAATCCGTTTATAATGGTCGATCCCATTTACTACATAATGACTGTTTTTGCAATTTTATACAAGTTATGAAGGCGAGGTTGGCTGTTCGAAAAAGTAGAGAAATCTGTGGAGACGATTTTATTCATTTTATGTGCACTTGATATCAATACAGATAGATGCTTTGCAGTTTAAAATTTCCTTCTCCTTTGAATGATTTATGTAATGAATTGGGGGGAGTTATAAAACATGTAGTTTTCTATTGTTCTGGAAAATGATACTGAAAGCGATCAGGAATTGTTGTTACTATGCAGTTTTGGAGTGTTTCGCAGCAGAATTTTCGGTGTCTGCCAACCAAACTTTGAAAATTATTTCCTATGCAGTGCTTATATTATTTATTCTACCGTTTGACGCGACATTGATTTTCTTATGGTCCCACCTCCCCTTCTTCATTGTAAAGTACTCTTGGAGGCGCGTGGTTGTAGATTCGAAATCTACTATTGAGAAGTGTGGCTTACATCAAGAGGGCATTGTTCTTAATTTCTTTTCATTCCCATTTGTTGCCACTTGATTTTGCTTTGTTCTTTCAAACTAGGGATCCCATTTTAGGAAGCTTTTGTAAGATTTCAAAATGATGGTACTCGACAAAACGATTATTCCTCAAGACTACTGCCATATTTATTATTTACCCCTGTATTTTCCCGAAATTGCGTTTCCTTTAGGTATACTTTGAATAGTAGCTAAAAATCAAAAGTAAGTTTCACAAAGCACATGATTTGTGTACGGAAGTGTTAAATTAGCCAGCATGTTATAAATAATTAAATGCAATTAATTTTATCTTACACCTGGATGTTGTAAGGTTACTTTCTATGTATGTATTATAAAATCATTAACATTTTATAGTTCTTTAATATCCATGATTATCAACTTCCTTTACGTACTGACCAATGACCGCATGATTAAAATCACTGAACACTGAGGACTTCATTCGGTTTTTGATTACTTCGGAACAAGTTGTCTTGAAAGGCTTATTTCGAGTTTTTCACGATATGTGATATAAATACGGCGAATATGCACTGTCGACAGGCTAGCTAATCCACTGGGGTAATGGTTTACCAGTAAGTCTTGCTGTCACATCTATCTACTATAGGGCAGTGGTATCAAACTGCTGACCCCCGAAGCAATTTTTACAGCCTATGAAGACATTTTAATTATGAATTAGTTAAAAAGATTTCAAGATTTTAATTATTTGAAGTCCGCGTTTGCATTATTTTCATTTAAACTAAAAACTAACGTGAATAACGCATGAAAAAAATCTATGAATAGAACTAACTTATTAACAACGTGACACAAGTCTTATGCAAAGATATGAAGATATTGATTTTATTAACTTTTATTCGTACTTGTTAAAAAATAAATCAGTTCAGTTAACCAAGAAGAATTACCTCTTTGTTCAGAAATACACTTACATGTGAACAGGTTTCCCCCCCCCCATTTGAAAATTAGTGAGTAAAAATTTGATTGATCGATGAGCACCTGCAATCCACAACGAAGAAATAATTTCTGTTCAAGCCTACAAACTTCATCAAAAGTGTCAAGTGCCATCACGATCATGTGTCAAGCTGTATTAAGAAATAAAAAATTGTTTGCAATTATTTAAATTCCAACATGTGTATTTTTGTTTACGAATTCGAAGAAAAGTTTAATAAATAAGAGAAAGAGATTATGTGGTCATTATTTACTCTGAAGTTTTCTTCTACTTGAGAAATTTTCTCTGAAAAGTAACGTAACTTTACATAATTTATTTCAACTTAAATTACAGTAAGTTATTTAATGACTAATTAAACATGTTAGAACAATTTCAAATAAACGTCAGGCTGAAAATTTAATATTTAGGTGTGACGCATTTGAACTACAAAATGTAACCAACAAAAATGTCTTTCTATCTCAAACTTAAGATTTCAGATAGAAAATAACTATCTAAACTAATTTTGAATTTTTTGAACCAAATTTGAATTTTTTTCTTTGCTTTTATTATTGTTGTTGTTTTACGTAAATTTTGAAAAATACTTAGTAAGCCAATTAAAGAATGTCAAGTTTGATTTGACCTGGTCCGACTGGCATTTTATGTGTCAGTTAATTTCACGACTTAGTAGACATGAAGTATGACGCAAAGGAACAGCAAGTTTTGATTGTGAAAACTGATTACAAGAAAGGCGAGTGTTTTAGGAAGCTTCGGACGCGAATGTGCACCTAATGAAACATTTTCGCAGATAGATAAAGAAATCTGAGAATACGGGTTCGACGGCAGATATTAAATCACCACGCTGTCGATACAACCATTCTGCTGAAAACATCGGTATTGTGCAGGGGAGTGTTACTCCAAGTCTAAAAGATTACGAATTTAGAATCCTGGAAAGACTTAACAACGAAAGAAAAAGAAGAAATTCAGTGTGCCATTACCACCTCAGTAGGCAGCTATGTGAAAAAGTGATTACGAAAGAGTCCAGTGTTGTAGAGAAAGAAGATCGAGAAGGACATATGCCAAACATTATTTTTTATTCTTAAATCGGAACATTTATCTATTTAAGTATGTAAAAATACTTCCCGTTTTTTCTAAAAATATTTCACTGGACATATTAAATCCGACGGCTTTTTTCAGAACACCCTTTATTTCAATGTCCAGAGCACATGCCTTCCTTTATCTGAGCGAGAGAATTTCAGAAGACTTCATTTAAATGGTATAACCTTCTAAATGTTTGTCGAATTTTTGAACTTCTGTTGCTCTGACTAAAATATTTAACAGCTTGTCTTCTCATTTTTCGACATTGGAAAGGGGGTACGACGCTGACAACAAAATCGGCTAAAAATTAATTTTATTATGGAAGTACACATTTTTATGTCATATTAACCGTTTGCTTGCTTATTTTTTTCTCCGAATGTCGTCATGTATTCTAATATTCTGTTATATTAATATATGTCATAGATGCAAAAGCGAGTAATTATTTAGAGGGCGGGATTCAGAATAGGTGCCCTTTCTTGAAAGTGGAGAACTAATTCCCATTTGAGAGTAATTATATGCTGTTTCAAATTTAATTTAAAGAAATCAGTACTCTCAAAAATATCTTTTTGAATTATAGTATGTTATATTTCTGTTGAAATTAATTGTTTGAAAATTCACCAGAATACAAACCTACCAAAATAATTATGAACTTCTTAATTTTTTAACTTACTTTTGCTTTCAAGACTTAATTTTCTGTTTATGCTGCTTCGTGTTCGGTAACCTTCCATCATCAATTTGACGAATTTTTTAAAAATTATATTTTATTCACATTAATTTTGTGCGCGTTTAAAAGCTGGACGTTTTCCTATTCTATTCGCGGATATTAGCCTTTCCCTTAAAAAGTCCTAAATATATATATTATTTTGGATAGTATGATGAGAGATGATGATCACAATTAAATTTTAGTCTTGGCCAGAGTGAAGACTTTTGAGATGTAGCTCACACACGATAGAAAATTCAGTAGTAGAAAATTGACAATTGGAAAAATCACATGAAGTTTGATAGTTAACACAACATCTGAACTACAAATTTCGTAGCACGTGTTTTCTGAATTGGCACATGCTAAACGCCCCCCCCCACCACTATTTTACACTTCCATTTCCAACAATGGAGAATACAGATAAATGAGAGGCATTGCTTGTACAGGAATAAACAAACAGTTTGGGAAAGAGGCTGTGCACAACACAGTTGAAGCATTTAAGCCTGGGAAATTTTTTGTTTGAGTTCTTGATAGTGATTGAGTAAGTGTTTTCACAATGTGGATGATTGCAGGTAAGTGACTCAGAGCGAAGGGGGATGCATTTCAATTGAAATTAGGAATTTAAAAGGCTACTGCCAATCAAGTTAGTAATTTGTTCCAATTTAATTTAATTTTTTAATAATTTTCCTTCAGTTTTTAAAAAATATGTAAATTAAAATTATAACTTGAATTAACAATAGCTTCTTTATTCTTCATTTTAATTTGAGTATTTCCCCTTGTTTGTAATAAATTTTTCTGGACTGCGTCATTTCTAGAATAAATCCTATCAAATGACTTTTACATAACGCTGGTGACGTAAATGGAACTAAAGCAGAGAATAATAATTTTACAGCATTATTGATTATCCAGTCAAGTGCGTTGAAATTGAAACTAACCCATTCTGAATTAAGATTTCTTCTTGAACACAAGGCACTTTGCCTCTGCTGCTCAGCCAAAGTAGACGGCTGCTTCTTATCGCAAGGCTATCAAAAATATAAACATTTGGAAATGAGCATGATTAAGAGTGCCAAGTTATTTTCGGGCGCAAATGTCAATTGAAATAAAAATGAATATTTAATCTGCGTCGGCTGCCAAGTTTGCTATTTATTATGGATCAACATCATTTCCTTGTAATTGCACCACTCTGCATCAGTCTTTCCGCGATATTTCTACATCATTACACACACACATATAGAAATATCGAATATATATATATTTGATATTTCTACATCATTACATATACATATTACTATTAAAATCTATGCCCGTCTGTTTGTTTCTGGCATCATCTCCTTCGAACGTCGGCGAGTTGCGTTTCGAGAGAGGTACCCCGGATTCCAAAAATTCGTGAAAAGCCATTTCGACCATTCTCTTCTTCGTACGATATCAACCGAGATATTAATTAAAACTCTGAAAGAACTAATCTTCACACTCATTTTTTCCGAGTGGCAACAGTCTCAGGAGATAAAAATGCTTTATTTCGAAGTGTTGCCACTTCCCTTTCAAATCGTAGAGTTTCTTAAAAACATCTTTAAACAAATTATGAAATAAAAGTAGCATTATCAAACAATATATGTTATTGTAGTATAATGTTATACTTTGACGTTGAAGAAAGCTCGCTATTGCATATGACTTTATTGTATGTCGAAACTTTTTAGTTTATGATAGCATTTTAAATAAATAGCTGCAGTAGGCAACCTTTTTGTTTCAGGTTAGGATAATTGAAACAGTATGTTATTGCCACGTTAATTCTTTTATTGAAATTGAGAAAACGTTCGTTATATTACATTAAATTTTAAATCATGACGTCATACGTATACGTATTAACCTGAAAAAGTTTTTGTTTCCTGGTTTGGCAACAAAAAAAAAAAATATTAGTCAAAAAAGGCTTTGTCTCTGAAGGACAATTGTTTTCGTTCTGGCATTTTGCGTTGATTCCCTATAAATGTCCGATTCACTTTTCAAATTGTTGCCACCAAATATTATTGGCCTGTATTATACTTAAAGAAATTCAGTAATGAAGAATCTGCATAAATGTATGTATGTTTCTCGCATTGTGATAAAACAACGGTACCTAGAGCCATCAGATTTTGAATAACGTAATCCTCCACCGAATATGGGCATCTGGAAGCCCAAATTTGGAATTTGGAACTTGTTTTATTATCGATTTCATATTTTGTAACACTATAACGAATTCTTAATTAACAAACTCAACGATTTAAAAGAGAGCAATAACAACACTCTACGGGGGGGGGGACCTTTTTATCTTCAGCTCGCGGAACTGTATATCGGAAATTTTAAAGATATGCTCATTTTAAAATCATTTTGTGGTATTGCTGTTGAAGTGAATTTTATGGTTATTATTACTAAAACATAGCCTCATCATTACAATAAAACATTTCTTTCACTCATCCAAGATACAGAGCAATCCAGAAAACAAAAGACTAAACTTATTTACTTACCTGGGTAGTGTGATGATGAATCGAAACCAATGCTGATGCACAGAAAATAAAAACTAGAGGAAGTTGATTTATCTTATTATGTTATATCTACACTACAACATAATACAATAAATACAAATATACTAAAATAATATATACATTATAACAATTTCCGAGACATTTTACTGTCCCCTAAAGTTTAAAAACATCTCGTTCACGTCACGAGGGCCCCCCCCCTTTTTTTCCCTTCTTCGATGAAAGCCAATGCCATGTACGTACACCAAATGAAGAGGAGATTTATTTTTAATGCTTTTAAGATACTAACCAGTTTCACAATAATGGTTTAAGTGCAAAGAACATGATATTTAATACATAAAGGTAACCCACAAAACGTTAAAAAAATGCCCCTTTAGACATAATTGAAAGTATGAAACATTTCATATTTTTTTTTCTTCGAATTGGATCAAATTACGATTGTTTCAAAATTATTTTGCGATATTGCTGTTGAATTGAATTTTATCGTTTAAGTGCAAAGAACATGGCATTTAACCCTTTGGATGTAATTTAAAATCTGAAACATTTCAGTCCCCCACCCCCTGAATTGGTTGTTGTTTGGAAAGAATAAACTGATTTTATTCATATTGATGAAGTGCTTTTCTGCATTTCCTTTTCAGGTGTACATAGAACTTATAAATTTTGCTTTGGCTATAGCTAGCAGCTGTGTATAGAGTACATTAAATTAATAGTTTATTTTCAGTACATACACTCACGTTTGTGAAAATTGCAACACCATGAAGGACTTACGCGAGTGAGCTGAAATTTTCAGGAAATGCAAAGTAGCGCATGATATGCAAATGATTAGAATTGCAAATCCGTAGCGCATGCGTATGCTGAGCAGCGCCCTCTGAACGGCTGATGGATCCGAATAAATAGACGGCTGTAGCGAGGCGTGTATGGTTATCGGTGGTTATCTGCTAGTGGTAAACGTTAACTCAATCTGTACTTATGCCTCGTCGACGAAAGAGAGCGAGATTTGAACAACTTACAGAGTTTGAACGAGGGAGAATCATCGGCCTTCGTGAAGCTGGATTGTCGTATCGTGCAGTAGCCTCTCGTGTGCAGCGTAACAGCAGCACAGTGATGCGCGTTTGGAAGCAGTGGACGGACGAGTGTCGGACAACTCGGAAATCCGGGAGTGGACCCCGAAATGTGACGTCAGCTCGCGATGATAGACACCTGGTCCGCATGGCGCGGACGGACCGTACAGCTTCCTCTAGACAATTGGCAGCACTGTGGTCAATAGCTACAGGTGTTTCATTGTGTGCTTCATCAATTCGTAGACGTCTGCTGCAGTGTGGACTGCGCGCACGGACTCCTTTATACAGGATCCCCCTAACGCACGACCATCGCCGCCTGCGGCTACAATGGGCCAATCAGCATAGAGACTGGCGTGCTGATTGGCAGCATGTCGTGTTTTCTGACGAATCCCGCTTTAATTTGTGGTACCATGATGGCCGCATTCGTGTCAGACGCTATGCCGGTGAACGCCACCTTCCGGAGTGCATTATCGAACGCCACAGTGGACGAACACCCGGAGTTATGGTCTGGGGCGCCATAGCATATCATAGACGATCTCAATTGCTACGAATTGTGGGCAATCTGAACAGCAACCGGTATATCCGTGAAGTTCTACAGCCCGAAGCTGTTCCCTTCCTTCAAAGCTTGCCAGGCGCTGTATTTCAACAGGACAATGCCCGCCCTCATACTGCTCGGATTGTTAAATCCTTCTTTGCAGCGCAGCAGGTACAGCTTCTTCCTTGGCCTGCGTGTTCCCCGGATATGTCGCCAATTGAACATGTGTGGGATGTCACTGGTCGGCGTCTTGCTCGTGATCCTCGTCCTGTTGCGTCTGCAGACGAACTTTGGGTACGCGTACAAACGATATGGAATGCTCTTCCTCAGTCAGACATTCAAACTTTGTTTGACTCCATGCCACGTCGTGTAGCAGCACTTATTGCGGCGCGTGGTGGCCACACAAAATACTGATTCTGATCTCTTGTTCTTGTTTGTTTGCTTTGAACATTTAATCATTTATTTGTACCACTACCACTCAACTGTGTATTAAATTGCATTCAATTATGACGATTCCTTCTTGGTGTTGCAATTTTCACAAACGTGAGTGTATATTGCTTTTGCCGCAGCCCGCTAGTTATGTATGTGATGAAATGTAGTTCATTGTAGATAATTTGATATTAGACGAGTGCTTGACTGAGGAACACACCAACTATTCTGCAGTTGTGAGTTGATTGAAATTAAATCACTGAAATATCGATTAAATAGATGATACTGGTAACTTTTAGAAAATTACTAAATCACTTAATAATACAAACATATCTTTATTATTTGTTGATTACTATATGGCTTGGCACATCACAATGCGGAAAATTTGCATCCCACAATTTTGATTATGGTGCATTACATTTTTAACAATGAATTAGAAGCACCCCAGCAAATGATGTCTCCTTCAGCTAAGCCTGGGCAGCAAAAGAGAGTGACATAGTTAGTTGCAGTATCATTTATAAGCCTAAAAATTCTTCCGTTGGTTTAGTCAATTGGGCAAAAGTTTACAGTAATGTGGATACTGGAAAAAAATTGGAGAATATGTAATTTAACCCTTTCAGTCCCAATGGATTATATAAGTCCCAGTAGTTGTATAAAGAAGCCTAGAGGGAATTGCATGTATCAGTTTACTACGCAGTTGATGTCCCACTGGTAGTACGCATCATTTCTATCATCCCCACTACAAAATTGTATATGGTAGACCATCATCCAGTTCTAAGTTGTTGAATATAGGACATCACTTACCCATCGAAGGGCCCCCTAGAAGAAGGTGTCACAGTTGTACCAAGAAAAAACAAGAGAAAATAACTAAAACAATTTGTGTGACATGCAATCTACCACTGTGCCAATACAATCCACCACTGTTTTACTTCTTATCACATATAAGTTATGAAAGTAGTTTCTTTTGATTTTTTCTTTTATGTGTTAACAATTTAGAACAAATGGGACACATATGTCTCAGGCCCCTGGACCCCCCCATTTTAAAATAAATTGTGTAAAATGATGTTTTTCAATTCTTTTTGATAATTACCAAGAGTACATAAAAAAAATCAAGTCAGTTGAAACAAACAAATAAACTAGGATTGAAAGGGTTAAAGGTCTATTGTCAGTTTGTTAAGTTTTAATTTGGTCATACATTTTCCTTCATACAAAATTATTAAACTTAATCAACTGGAAATAGATTTTTATTTAATTAAACACATCTCCTTCTCCTGGGATAAGCTTT
>KK117990.1:3565-50144 GCA_000611955.2 Stegodyphus mimosarum | reverse complement strand
TTTCCTTGTAATTTCTCTGCATTGCAAAATCTAGCCCAAACACTGCTTGGGATTAAAACAAACATATTCTGAGCTTACAGTATTTATGGAAAAAAATATATGCATTTTACAGCTTTCTCAGTAGTTCAAAATCTGTTAAGTATATTTTGCTTATCAGAGTTTCATACATCTTGAATTTAAGTCTAAAGTTAATCTTAGTATAGTAAAAATGTGTAAAATCTAAAAACTCGTTTAAAATTATCAATGGCACTTATTCACTTTTTCAGGCATAAAACAAAAGTCCAGAACCTTCTGCCTTGTAAAAATGAACAACCAGGTCATCTAGGAGATATAGGAGCAGCAAATGGTGTTACATATGAAGATGTGCTGATCAACCATCATCCTACAAGGATACCACAAGGACACCTTGCTGGGAGCCAAACACTTATGCCTTTAGAGGTGTGTCCAATCTCAGTAATAGATCCTATTGTAATCACTATTATAACCCTTTGACTGCTATGGGTGCATATATCAGCAAAAACTATCGGTTTAGATTATGGACGCAAATGCGTGCTCAGTGAAGGATTTGGCTGTTTACTGTTGTCTCATATATGTTCAGAAATTATTTCTATTATTTACGTCCAACACTCACAGAAACCTCATATTTCGTTCATTGCCTAGTAGTGAGAAAAAATAATTTATTTGATCAGTCATTCTGCAGCCGCTCATGCAAAGAACTTAGAGCAGTTAGCAGTCAAAGGGTTAAACATGAATGTTATTTATTAAATCACACCAGTTCCATATACTAATACTTACTTCATTATTATTTAAATATTCCTTGCCATTACATGATATTGTTAGCCCACTAAGTGGAATTTCGGTACTAGTCCATTACAGTGGTAAGAGTTTAAAATGTGCGTTTTTTTGTGTGTGTGTGTGTGTGTTGTTGCCAAGAATAAAATTATGATATAATAAGAGTTCAAAAGACAAAAAATTAGTTCCATAAAAAATAATTTTTTAAAAATTCAAAATTCTTAAAGTAAATTTTTATTTTTATTTTTTTAAATCTACAATATCTCTACACATAAATAAAAAATAACAAAACAAAAAGAAATTCAATCTAAACAGGTGGTATGAAATTACAAATATCATTCAATACTGCAGAAAAAACTTCAGTTTTTTTTAATATAACTGAAGCCCCATGAATTCTATCAAACAGGTAGTGAGCAGTACCCTGCTGACGTTTATTTCTCCGTTTAGCACTGCCCTACAGTTTGAGTATGACATCCAGTTTGGGATCTACAAAATTATAACTGTGATTCACATTGATATGTTCATAATCACATTTCTTATATCCTTTTCATCAGTCTAAAAATATAATTATGTCATCTGGGATGTTTCCCTGAGTGGCTGTCATCAGAGTTGTAGCAAAACGATCAGGAATAGTGACCAGAAAACATTCTTTGCTTTCCTGGCATAACCCCCAAACACCTATTGTTCCGGAAGAGGACATCCAACGTTGTTTTTTCTTTTTGTGATAAGACTTTAGAGTAGTTATTCCAATCTACTGTCATACTATGGCTCCTTAGGTCGGAATCCACCGTACCGGAAGAGTTCTCATACTACGGCTGATTTCTAAGTTGGCAAAATTCAATTGACATCAATTCTTGGCACCATAGATAGTAAAACAAGTGGCGGCATTGGGGAAAGAAAAAAGCGAGCCTTCAATTTATGTTTTGGCTCTCAATCCTCTTTTTTTAACAGTAAGAACATACCTAACAATGCCATATAGGAACTTTGTTTTACTCAAAAGTTAAATTCATCGGATGATTTAGAGAACAAAGTCTATTGCTATGAATTATTCCTTTGTCTTGAAAGAATCTTATGGCAACCTCTTCATCATTAGGTAGTAGGAAAATGTAATTGCATCCGATTACCAAAAATGGCGAAATATCGCAAAAAAATAACAAGTGATGATATTTCAAACGACAACTAGAAACCTCTAGCAGCGATACTTCAAACATAAATAAAAAATACTCAAAATAATGAGTGAAAATATTTCAAATGAAAACTAAAAATCTTGCCCCATAATATTTCAAATGTCACGATATTTTTCTTACTCAAACATGGTTTCCTTCTCATTTTTAACTGACGCTGCTCTAGCAGAATAGTACCGGAATTTCTAGTGAAATGTACATAAAGACTGTGTGTGTGCGCAGGGGTCAAACCTAAATTCCTATACAGCTGATTTTTCACAGTGTTTGCCATTCACTCTTGATGCAGTGATGTGCATCTCTGCATGTACTTGTAATGTCTGCATCTTGGTTTGAATCTAAATACTGTGTAGTCTCAAACTAGTGGCCCCCAAAGCAATATTAGCTTAGATTTCAAGATTTTAGTTATCTGAAGTCTGAGTTTACATTACCATTAAATGAATGTTAATAATACAGAGAATTTACTGCTTTGTTCATGAATATATTTGAATGCTAATAGCTTTTTTTTCCAAGTTGAAAAAAAAAAATTGACGAGTAAAAAAAAATTGATTAACGAGTATCTAACATCCATGAAGACAGTTTCTAGTCATTTCTCTCAAATCATCAAGTATCAAGCTCTAATATGAAATCAAGAAATTTATAATTATTTACATACAAACATATGCATGTTTGTTTGTACCACAGAAGAATTTAATAAAAGAGAAAGAGACTATAATATCATTATTTATTCTCAAATTTTGTCCCACTTTGAATATTTTCTCTTTAAATTAAAGTAAGTTTATTTCATGATTAATTAAACGTGTCAGAATTGTCTGAAATTTTAAACTAAGCGATGTGGTCTATCAGCTGTTTTTGGACTGTGTATTTGGCTTGCATGCAATCTGAGTTTGAGACCACTGCCCTAGAACTAAATAACAGTATAATTTTTTAGAGGAAGAAGTCCATGACAATTGATACAACAAATCTCGACACTACGAAAAGATTTTTAAGGAATATTCATCAAATCTTCTTTGCCTCAGTGAATCGCACTTTGCAAATAAGCATCTATTTAGTTCAGATTTGTATGTACTATAGCTCATAGACATATTGCCTACTTCTGTTAATACCTCTTATTTATGCACATACTGTATTCTTTAATTCTTCAATTTTTTAGTTGCCCTCAGATGGCTAACTAACATACAAGTCTACAGCAATGCAAAAGACTGCCTTGCACTTTAGTAGTTTGTTGCTTTTAATTTATGGGCAAAGTCTTAGGGATTTTTAAAAATTGATGAAACTTGACACTTTTTTTTAAAACCATTTAATTAGAAAATATAAAAGAAAATGTGTGGAATTCAAGTAATATTATCACAGAATTCTTAGAAAATCTTGCAGAAATTACAAATAGAAAAGAAAAATCTTGAAAGTTTCCTTCGAGTTATGAAGTAGATTCATAACACTGTGTAATAATTCTATTACGTAAGTTATACTATTGCATCTTTTACTCTGTACTAAATTTCAGTTAAGATACTATCTTAATAGAAATACAGCTTTAAGCAATTTTTTAAAAAAATTTCATGGAAGCAGATTTTTCTGAGTTACTGTTAAAAATAGAAAAACTAGCAGTTTCTCTATTTTTTATTATTATTTATTTTTAAGTTCTTATTATTTTTCTGATCTTTTACATGCCTATATATGTATCGTCATTTCAAAACCTATTTATTTAAAAAAAAAGTAATCTTAGTTAAATTTTGCAAACAGCCACTTCTCTGCATTATTTCTACTAAGTAAATTTCTTTACTTTTTTTCTGTGCAGTGTTTCTATTTCCACCGCCTAATCCTTTATTTTTTTTTTTGACTATCACTTTGTATCCATAATTATCTTTAGTGAAAATATCAGGGATATCCCCAATCTCTACTAAGGCCATTAAAATTGTTGGATATTCCTCTTTTGGATTGATCAATTTCTGTATCTAGTAGCTTTGCTGAGCAAAGAGTTGAAAATTTTCAACTAAGAAATTTTGGCTACGACCATCAATTCCATTATGTTTTATATCCTGAAAAACTAAACATTCTTAAAAGTTATGCATACAGAAAATTTAAAATTAATAAATAATTCAATCCTGTTGAAATTAATATCTACTCTTATATATTACAGATACTGGATGTGAAGTTGGGTGACATGGGCCCTCCACCAATATCAACTTTGCATCAGTCTTCATTTTATCCTAACAGAAATGCAGGTGAAGTTATTGGTGGAAAAACATTCCATCCTGTTTACGAAGAAGTCTGTCAAGCACCATCAGGTGATAAGTCTATTACTGGCAAAAGCTATGAATCTGATTTTGAAGAAAGTGGTAAACTAGGAGGGCACAGTGTGACAAGTGAAGATGATTTTGCAGAAGATGAATTTAGTGCTGTTGAATACCCAAGTCGAGAAGGTAGCGGACAGTGCTCAGCAACTAGTAGTGTTCGAGGATCAACTGGTGGAGACTTGTGTAAAGACACTGTATCTAGTGATGAAGGTGTGAGAGAAGATGATATGATCAGTGACTCACCAGAAATGTCACTTGGTGATAATTCGTTTAATTATCCAAGGCATTTATGTATACCAAGAGATATCAGTTCAGAAAAACGAAGGGGGAATCCTATGCAACCCCCTCACAGTCATCAGCAAAATGCTCCAACATATCCTCTTCCAGAAAGGACTGCTAATATTTTGCCACCTATCCAAAGAATTACTGGACCTGTGCTGGGTAATAAATCACATTCCAAGCCATTAACAGACAGTAAAAAGCATATGTCTCCATCTCACATTCCTTCATCTTCTTTCGCACCTCCTGTTCCCACTACAAATGCAAAGACTCATTTAAATACAACATCAGTGCCTGTGAATGCACCTTGGATGATGAAGCATGGGCATGATGACAGAGTGACTTTCCCAGCAAGTAGTTCACAGGAAAATATTTATTCAACTATTGATGAGGATGAATTAACAGATTATCCAATCCATCCTACCTTAACTAGTCTTGCTTGCCCGCAACGTGCAAGTCCTCCAGGTAAACACAGTTCTGCAGTGCCAAAGAGCGTCCCGGTGCGTGGTGAGAGACCGATTCCACCACCAAGTCATCGTAATGCAGAAGACAGTAATAGTTCATATGGAGACATCATGCCAGCCTTTAATTCTGCTTCATTTACGTGATATGCCTCTTGCATTGACTAAGTTACATAGTATTTGTAAAGACTAGGCTATCTACTATCGCAAAGACTCAGCCAGTGCTAGAGCTATCTGTGATATAATAACTGCAAATCAGTTTTACTGCTGCACCAGTTCAGAAATCCACTTATATATATATATAAAAAAAAAAAGCTTTAACTTTTTAAAGCTAATTTTCTATTATGTTTTGTCAGTTAATTTCAGAATTATCCAACAGTTTGCTGCGATACAATATGGACACAAGGACCACAACATTTATCTCCTTTTTATTGATGCATCTTTGTAAACATTGATAGAAATAAAAATAATATGCAATTTTTTGGTTTAATGTATTCTTGGGCATATTTTTAAAATTATTAACCTTTTTTTTATCAATCTTACACAGTGAAAGTACAAAGAAAAAGATATTCTGAATTTTTTAATGAATCTTTAATGGATATATCATACTAACCAAATGCAAAAACTTTCTGCAAAGAAACAAATGCTGTTTACACTATGTTAAGTACGAATAACACCTGTTTTCTTCACTACATGAGTGCAGTCATATTTCCCTCGAATAACTTTGAGTCTTAGACCAGGTACATCTTTCACACGCCCAAATCTAACAAGTACAACATTATGTTCTTGTAAATTATGTCCTTCACCAGGAACATATGCTGTAGCCTCTTTTCCATTAGACAGACGAACAAGGACACACTTCCGATTTGCAGAATTGGGCTTTTTAGGTTTTTTGACCACTGTTCTAAGTACAACTCCCTTCATTTGAGGATTACTATCAAGTGGGTGCCTTCTTTTTGTTCTTATTTTAGGCTTTGCATTGTGTATGAGATAAAGTTGACGATCTTCACTTAATGTTTTATATAATCCTCTTTGCTGGGTATAAACATAACTATCAGCTATTTTCAGCAATGACTCATCAGAACCTGGAAAAAGATGCTTACTTTCAAATATAGCACTGCTTAGCATTCTTGGGATCTCCATTTTTTTAGCAGATAATTTTCCAGTACATAGTATACCTATAAAATATTACTTTGTAAGCATAATTGACAAAAGTAGCAGACAATAATAAATAAATGCATGCTTAGTATTTCTGCTACTACATTAAAATACAAACTACTTTTGACAAATGTATAAAAACTTGAAATTAATCGCCCTTTTAAAACATAAACTGAAAAGTAAATACATCTTTTTGATAAATATGTTAATATAAATAACTTTTATGATTTTTAAGAGTAGAAAAATAGGCAGAAAATGGTTAAAAGAAAATACATCCGTTATTTAAAAAGATTGGTGGCAAGTGCTATAAATTTCATCAGCGGTTAGTTTAGAAATGCAACTAAAGGACAATGGTTTGTAACAAAGCTGAAATAACAGGATCTCAAAAACACTCAGTATTATCTTTCCATACCTCTGCATATTTGTTTTGGGCCAGTGCATTAATTACAGAGAAGAGAAATGCTCATTATGGAACCTTATGTATATTCTCGGATTATAAAAGTTCTCTTAAAATTTTAATCGCAAACCAGCACGAAGGTCAAATATTTTGGTAAGGGATTTTGTGTACCAGTGATGACAGATGTAAGGTTCCAAAGAATTATGAGAACCGCCAAATAGGCAAATTCCGCCAAATGTGGACCTTGGCGATGAAACGTGTGAAAGAACTGAAAAAAAAAATTACAGGACAGTTGGGGTTGGAGAGAGGAGAGTGATGTGTGTGTATGGATCGGCATAGTTGCCGAAGTTAAATTTGTACCCTTATTTTCAATTATTTTATATTTATTGTGTGTGTATAATAAAAGCACGTTCGTGTAAATCTGTGTGATCATTCTAGTGCTATTCAATCACTTTTTAGAATATTCAAGTTCTTTCTTTTTGGAAACAGAAGGTCTATTCAAAACGAAAGTGGAGCTTTCGTTTTTCAAGTAAATGTGTTATAATTCCATTATTTCAAAAGTGTCAAGGTGTAGTGTGATTAGTGATCGGCCACTCATCGAGTTTCTTATAGTATAAATTCAACGCTGTAGAGCGATAAGTTAAAACCGAAAGCAATTGTGATCATCTTTATCAGGATACATTATAAGTGTAAACAAGAAGGAAAGCTTATTACAGATTATTAGACTTATCTTTGTTTTCATACCCTTCCTTTTTACATTTTCTTCCACTTTTGCTTCTAGAATTTATCAAATTTTCATTAACAATATAGGTACTTTTCCATTATGCCGGCGCAGATCTCGTCAAGCAGACTTTATTGGCGATAACACACAATGTACACATAAAAAAAGTGTTAACAAATGTTAGTTGTAAGAATTTTTTACTTCAGAAGCATAAACATTTTAATAGTGTTTAAAATGTTTCCCTTCCCCATATAAATTCTGAGAAATGACTTTTCAGATGATGACATACCGTTCCTCTGTGTTTCTTATTTCACCATTTGGCGATAACCCATAGTCTTTCTATTTTTTTGTGTGTGTGTGTTCCAGTTTCCTGATTGACAAAATTGTACTTTGAAATGTTCGAAACTTTCTTCTTTTAGTTTTACTGTGCAGTATGATCTAATATAATACTCATGGATTGGTTTGGAAGCTTCAGAAGGAAACATTTGATTGTTTCATGGCAAGCTCCACTAAAGATTCACTGTTGTGGTAGAATCTGTCCCACATTGTTTTTGCACTTCGTTAACATACTTTCATCCACTTCGACAATCATACCAAGTCCTCCTATTTTTCGCTGTTGACGTTTAAGCAAAGAATATTCCAGTCCACAACTGCTCTGTGAGTGATTTTCACACCATTTACCTGAAGATAATTCTTCGCTCCAACCATAAATAAACTTCACACACTTTAAGAAATTCAATTTCGATGACTCAAAAAATGTACCTTTCCGAATAATTCTTTTACTGCAACAAACTGAAAGGTTGCAGCGCCACTGAATTTTGTCTCAAATGCATTTCATTTGATGATTATTATCACAAGTAGCACTTTTAGGCAAAACACTTTTCTCCTGAAAAAATTTGACAGGTTCTTCCTCTATTCTGGGCAAATCCCAAATTTCATTGTTTTTTTATCTATTTTTGATGTATTAGGGAAAAGATGTAACTGATAAAAATTAGCCACGACTTGTTTTGAAAATGTGGCAGTACACGGTTAACAGCCGGGATATAACATTTCGCATTGGTTGTATCATTTTTGGCGAATTTATCGCATGCGCCAGCGAAATGGAAAAGCACCACAATATGATACTGCTCCTTAAAAGTCTTGTTTGCCATAAAAACCTTAAAACTTAAGACTAGTAATGTTATAAAGTGCTTGAAAACTAATAGCATTCTTCAGTAATATAATTGCAGTAGTATGCTACACTTGCAGTATGAGAAATGCATTTCATCATTTTTCATTCATTTTTTTGAAGCTAAAATGTCAGAATTCTTTACTTTCGTAGATAAGTGAGACAGTACACTCTAGTTTACAGTAAATTTTACATTATTTATTAGTACAATATACAATATTTGATGTTAGGAATGTCCTATTTTTTATATATTAAATTTATCAATCAAATCATGTATGTTATAATTTTTTTTTACAGTATTGGCTATTATCCACAATAAGTCTTAAAACATATTACCTGGAGATACAGGGGTACTACTTACTGTATTGATATCATAGTCACAAATGCTAATTACTGTATCTCTTATAATGTCTGCTTACAGACACTTTAATTATACTTTTAGTCATTATTCATGAAATAACATTTTCTTTAAATATTTTATTTAAACAAGCTTCTACTTTTGTTGGTAGATGTTTTAAAGCTTACTTCAGTTACTTTAAGTATAATTTTGAAATGTAAATCGTTTAAAACATTCTATTCATATAAACAGTTTCTATTCATATACTTTCTATTTAAAATCTTATATGTCTACTAATCATTATAAAATTCATATAATAGTTTTTCAGATTAGTCAAAATGGAGAACATCCCATCTTATAATATCTCAGCAAAAAATCTGATAAAGATTTATTGCACTTTAAAAAAATAAATAGGCTTCTATTTTGTATGGACAATAAAAAAAGGTATCACTGTTATTTTGATGGACAAATTATTTAGAAATGAAATTCAAAATCAATAAATAAACTGGTGGCCGTTAAAATGACTGCATCAGGATGAAAAGCAAACAGCAGAATCTAATTTATTGTGCATATACTTTATAATGGGAGGAAAACATCATTAAATTTGCAAGTGGTTTGGGGTACAGAGTATGCAGAATTCAGTACACAAAACTTCAACCAATGGCTATAATCTGGCTGAGCATCAATTCGAACTGAGCCTGGGAGTCAGATATGGGTACTTCATTTTATGCAGCTTCAACTCCATGTCAGATTTTATCAGTTGTGGTGGTTGGTGAGTGGTGATTTGCCAGTGTCTTTGCAACACATTGGTCATGTGCCAGATGTTCTCAGTGGATGAGAGACCTTGAGAACATGCTGTCTAGGGCAACAGTTGAACACCATTTATATTACGTTGTTGAAAGATGGCATCATATAGACCTCAAAGACGGCACAACCGCAGGCCTTAACACATCAGAAATGCTACTCTGGCTGTCCACATTAACGCTTATGCAATCAAGAGGTGACCTATATATGCACCCAAAAACACCAGGTGCTGGACCCATATGATGATGCATGCAAGTTGGCAGTGTTTGTTCTCGTCATGATACTCAACACATGGATACATGTATAATGTTTGATTCAACACATGGATACATGTATCATGATGCTGAATGCAGAATCAGGATTCGTTTGAAAACACAATATGATGTCACTCTTTTGTTGTTGTCCAATAAACCACTGCCTGCAGTATCAAGGGAAGACACAACAATGGCAATGACAGTCTGTGATGTTGCAGATATCATCACATTGTATGTGCAGACACTTGCCATTCTGCGTACGAGCCAAGTTCCCAAAGCATGGTTTGTAATGTGGCTGTATGATTCTGCAGAGTCCTCTCATGTGTTTGAGGCCTGAACCAGCTAAGATCCTGCATACCATTCAATATGATTCTCTTGGACCCATCTATTCCATATTCAACTCGGTGATTTCCAAATGAGAATGTGCAGTCATCCCATTTATATATAATACAGATGGCATTATATCATGCCTACTTTGTGGGCATTACTAGAATGTTAATGATTTGCATATTCCAGCATGTAGCCTTTCATGGTGTAGCAATTTTAATGCCAGTAGCCTATATTAATATTGTTAAGAATTTTGTATACACACCGAAGAGCTATTACATTATGACTACCCCATTAATAACATGTGGGACCACCTTTAGCTCTCAAAACAGCCAGCACCCGGCATGGCACTGACTCCACAAGGTGTTGATACGTAGTCTGAGGTATTTGGTACGAAGCGCTCACCAACTGGTCCTAGAATTCCCGCACATTGCAAGGGAGAGCGTGGCAGCACGAATTTGGTTTTCTGGTGAGACCACAAGTGCTCTATTGGATTAATGTCAGGCGAATTTGGAAGCCAAGCCATGACTTGAAAGTCACTGGAATGTTCCTCAAACCACTCCTTGACGATTTGACCCTTATGACACAGTGCATTATCCTGTTGGTAAATATCATCCCCCGTGCGGAAATAGTGGTGTCTTGAATTCAATATGTTCTCATAACTGCACATGAACAACCCACTAAATGCATCGCTTCCGATATTGATCACTATATTTGGAAATCTAAAGAAGTGAAATTTTGCCAGAAAAGTAAAAATACAGGGGCAAGTTTATTTAACATTGAGTAAATGGCTAACTCGCCAAATTGGCGATACTGCCAAGGTGGGAATGGTTTTGGCTACTAGTTTTTATTGCTAAATTTGGCAACATTGGGTCCGGTCCCTGTTTAATTGTAAAAGGTATAGTAATTGAATAACTGTAATTGATGCTATATGTAGCTGTAACTGTATCCATCCCTCATATACCTTTCAATAATTTTGACAAGTAGAAGGTACTACTGATTTCTTAGTGGTCAGGGGAAAGCTATATAAGACAAAGAATATCTGTTTCTCGGACGTTGTTTAGTTCAGCACGAGTTCAGAGTACTGAGACATTTCTGTAGGAGCTTTGCCTCTTTAGATACGTTATGCATTGCATTGTGTGTAACATTCTTAGTAGTTTGAAGTGTAGCTACTAATTATGCTCTGTGATATGGAGAGGAGCTGTGTGAGTATTTTTATGGAAAGTTCCAGAACTGTAAAGTGTTCCATTTTGTAAAATAAATTTCATCAAACTATAATCGATTCCATGTGAATTCAATCTATTATGTAATCATAGGATCACAACGGTTTTTGTTGTGAGGAATAAGTTTGAATGCCAGAGACAAAAGCAATGGAATAGCAACTAAGACAGTTCGTGAATGCCTTTCCTGCATTCTAAAAAAGGATGAGGCCACCATCAACTCTGTTAAAGAAGAGATGGAAGGAGCCATGAACTTTGTTAAAGAAGCAATAAAAGCTGGCCAAGAATCTATTAAAGAAGAAATGTGTCTCATCTCACTTTTTTGGACTGCCTAGCAGAAACAAGGGATATCTTGTCCCTGTAGTGGTTCATTGATGGCATCTGGGATCCTGAGATACAGAAAGCTCTGAGAATTGCATATGCCAGGAATTTAAAAAGTGCTTTAGCATATGCCATGAAACTTGAAGCAGCCAAGTGAGCAACTCATAGAGACTGCCACCCAATCACAGCTGCTGGGAGGAATTCCAGGAGCCAGAGGATCAAGTGATTGCTTATCTAGACGATTTAACCAGGCAAGTCAATGCCTTAAGATGAAATAAAAGCGACAAGCAGGTGAAAAAGAAAAAGATATTACTGCCATAACAGAAAACAAAATTGAGGCTATGGAATGCAGAACAGACATGGTTGAAGATAAATTTGGAAAACGTAAAGAAAGAGTTTCTGCTGTCGAACAACAAATCAAAGACAGAGTTTCTGGTGCTGTTGCCAAGGAAGTTGACAATTTAAAGAAATCAATAATAACAGCTGGTCACAATTCTAACACCTTTAAATTCGAAAATATGTAGCCCCCGCTCTCTCTAAATCTATCCATATATGATGGAAAGATCTCCTGACAAGTATACAAGATGCAGTTCATAGTAGTGGCGAATGCAAATGGTTGGATTTCTGAAGTTAAAACCTGCCATCTTACCACTTCTCAGACAGCAGATATCCTCCAAACTCTACCTGACAAACAGAGGCTAGACTTTGAAGCTCTATCCGGTGTATTGGAGTTATGCTTTGGAGAGAAGTGTTTAACAGACTATAGCAGACTTCAGTTAAAATCTCACCAACAGAAGCCCAAGGAAACACTCAGGAGCTCAGAAATGCGCCATGGATGTTGAAAGGTGTCTCATCTCACTTTTTTGGACTGCCTAGCAGAAACAAGGGATATCTTGTCCCTGTAGTGGTTCATTGATGGCATCTGGGATTCTGAGATACAGAAAGCTCTGAGAATTGCATATGCCAGGAATTTAAAAAGTGCTTTAGCATATGCCATGAAACTTGAAGCAGCCAAGTGAGCAACTCATAGAGACTGCCACCCAATCACAGCTGCTGGGAGGAATTCCAGGAGCCAGAGGATCAAGTGATTGCTCATCTAGACGATTTAACCAGGCAAGTCAATGCCTTGAGATGAAATAAAAGCGACAAGAAACTAACCCTAAAGTGCTGTAACTGTGATGCTGAAGGCAATGCACAAAGGATCTGAAAAACAGCTCAAGGCATGGAAGCTAAGACCGCTCCCAGAAAGGAGGAGAGAAACTAATTAGAGGCCATCTCACCAAACTTGGCAATCATTTTGTCCGGTCTTTGTATAAATGTAATATGGATATAGTAATTGAGCTGTAATTGATGCTTGTAACCGTATCTATACCTCATATGCCTTTCAGTAGTTTCGAGAAGGTACTAGCGATTTCTTGGCGACTGGGGAAAGCATCAATTTCTCAGCTGTTGTTTAGTTTAGCATGAGTTGAGTGTACTAAGAGATCTCTGTAGGACCTGCACCTTTGCACTTTGTGTTTAACATTTTCAGCAGTTTGAAGTGCTGCTATTGATTGTGCTCTGTGCTAATGAAAAGAGCTGTAGGAATACTTTTGCGGAATGTTTCACAATTGTGTTTTTTTTTTTTTTTTTTGTAAAATAAATTTCATGAAGCTACATTCGGTTCTGTATGCATTCAGTCTATTATGAACCTGTACACATGCAATAGTATGTTGACATAAATAATGATATTAGATTGGCTTCCATCTGAAATTTGTCCTAGATTAAAAAAAAAAAAAGTAAATACATCATAAACCACGCTTTTAAAAATTTATCTATTGGAAACACCTTTAAAGTCTAAAACTGTGAATATTATCAAGAAAATTGAACAAAAAAGGAAACTTAAAAACGGAATTTTATTTAAAATAATTCTTCTAAATTCCTGTTAAAAAAATAACAGTAGTGTACATGTCAGTTTAAGGATCAGTTGAAAGAGAATTCATTTTTAGTATTTTGGAGGACTAAAGACTCCAGAAATCCCAAATCTTCTCTCACTCTTTCAAAGAAAGCAATTAAACATTATATATTTTAGATGAGAAGACAGATGGCAGTTTCAAAGTGCTTCTGACAGGAACTGCCAACTGTCATGACCCTGGTGACTGACAGTTTTGATTTCAAAAATTTAAAACTAGAGAAGTACTATTTCAGAAGGAAATGCAACCTGTATTTATGCTACTTAATGTGACAGTGGCTAATATTATCATTCGTATTCTGTTATTGAACTGCGTAAGTCTCACCCTTTTGTATATGAAAAAAAATGGAAAATCCATTGCTTATTTTGACCAACAACTCAGTTAATACAATTAAAGTATTGTAAAAGAAATTTTCAAATTAAAGTCACGAAATAAAAAATAAATTTGCAAAGTAAGATCAAAATAGATTGTAAAAACTGTCAAGTGAAAAAGAAATTTTGCCAAGTAAGGGGATTAAGTTGTCAAATAGCTTTGTTTGATTTCAGTCAACCATTTAAAATTAGGGGAAAATGAAATCTTATTCTAGCATATATTTTAAATAATTCTATCAATTTTGAGATCAATCAAATACAGGCTTTCTTCTTCAGGAGAAAAAACAGAAGTGAGAGAGTATTTTCTAATTATAATCAAGAAAATACCATTTATTCATGATATTTGAGGAACTTTAAAATTTCAGGGCAAAACCTGTAATGCTTGAAGGTTTAAAGCTTTAAACTGGCATGTTCTCTCTTCCCATGAGGGATGTCTCATGAATTTCATTGCAATTTTGAATGATATTTTCCCCGTCGTTTCATGGTCACATTAAGTGGCACCTATTGTATCTGCATATACTTTATAAATGTAATAGTCCTCTACTGATATTTAACAGCTTGCATTTTTGTAACAAAGTCACATCCTAATTGGTAATCAATGGTATGCAGATCTGCAGTGAATGTAAGAAATACTGCAAAAACAATGTGTACTGCAAAAACAATTATGTGAGGGGTCCCTTACAAGTTTGGGGCTTGTATCAGCCTAACTGTGACAGAGTGGTAAAGTAGCTAAACACTGGTAGTCTAAATCCAGGCGAATGGGCTGGCTACATGGGTATTTCCGTAGTTTTCCTCATGTGTAACATGAATACAAGCCTCAGAAAGTCCACCACAAAGAGATCCCTTCCCTTAGACAAATAAATAGCCCTTGTATTTTTTTCCACAATCAAACAAAACAAATTAAATCGGGGGTGCTGAAGGGTTCTTAAACCTAGGCTCTTGATTGTTATTAAATCCTTTTGCTATCATTAATAATGATTTACATACAACAAATTCATATTTCATATGCTGGAATTCCATCAAATATTTCACACTGTTATCTTTTCAACAGGGATCTTGTGAGAGAATTCTACAAAAACATTAAAAAAAAGGTTTTGTCCAACAAAGGAGATTTTCGTTGTTATAGTAAAAAGATGCCCAAACAGCCAACACCTACATTTTTATGGTTAGCTTTTATTGAGAAATCCATTATTTATTTTTAATATTTTATTCTTTAAATACAATGTTGGCTATCCAAAATGCAACACCATGAAAGAAGCATCTAAATAGGCTTTAAATTTTCACTATACATAGAACTTAAAAGGGCAAGCAAATGGCAAATATTATAGCACATAAAATGTAAATCATGCATACCAATAATGCCACATTCAAAGCATTATAAAAAAGAACAATAACAGTCTCTTTTAAGTGTTGAAATTGAATGTTTTTCTGCTGTTCCACTGTGTAGGAAGTTTTATATATCTTCAGGGTCTACAGGGTAATCATTTAAGCATATTTCTCAGCTTGACAGAAGCATCTAAGTCAGACCGAAGCATCTAAGAAGCAGTCTTAATTCATCTTGACAGAAGAATTGAGACTGCAGGTTATACTTTCAAGAAACTGGTGTTTGTGTTTGATGAAATTAAGCCATTACTATGAGTATTTAATATAGAGGAGAATGACAAACCAATGGAAATGTCAGCACCAGCCTCGCAACATGACTGAACAAGAAGACAATTCAACATTATCTGCAAAGGAAGATAATTTTTCCAAGGTCTCCATTGGCTTTACCCACAGGCATATGCAATCACAATGGTACACTGAAAAGCAGACCATAAGCAAATGAATGGCATGACATTATTTTCAGATGAATTTAGATTCTGTATATATCACTATAATGGTCACATCACAGGTTGGCATTACCATGATGACACAGATGCATCACCATTTTAGTCTGTCACCAGGAGTCACTGGATTGCTCCCACAACTGTCTAATATGCACTGTCAACATACTCAACAGCCACAATTACATCTGTGAAGTTTTGAACTTTGTTGTCCTACTTTATGTTCAAAGCTAGCCTCCAACCAAGTTTAAAGATAATAAATGCACACAGCATACAAGATTCAACAATTCTTCAATGCCCAACTAGGTTGCACTACTGTCTTGGCCTGCCCTTTTTCCCAATATGTCACACACTGAACATGTCTGATCAATGAGTGGCAAACAAGTGGCCCAATTAACAGTCTTCTGCAGCTAAGACAGATGAACCTTAACAAAGTATGGAAATAGTGGAGAGGGAGGAAACAGGAGTATGTCAAGAAGACTGGCATACTTCATGCACACATTCAAATCCTCTTTTATCAATGCTGAGGAATATCAAAACAATTATTTAAGGAACAGTGACACTGTTTTCTTCATGTTCTAAAAGTTGAATGGGGTTGTGATTTTAAGCAATTCACTCTTTAATTTCATATTATTTTTTCAGTAAGTATGGCTTTGATAGCTTCTGTTCTCCATGCTGTTGGATGGCCAATAGTGTAATTCGTTTTTAAAAATCCTTATGAAAAATTGTGAGAAAAAGTTTTAAGTTCAGAATTGAATTATTATTATTATTATTATTTTTTTTGAGATAGTTTTCAGTTTGGATTATCACTATCAGCACAAAACCATGCTGCCATAATTTATGATACCCCCGTTTATAAAAGATCTATTCTTCATAACAAGTGATCAGAATTCTGGTCAGATGTCACATAATGCCATTATTGATGAGATGCAATTTCTTGAATTATTAACACTCTATTTTGAAAAAATATTTTAAGGTCCATAAACTTCTGGATCCATGTGAGAATTATCATTGTGTCAATCCAGAGCTATTTGACTGCAAGCCAATGACTACGTTTTAATCTTAACCTCAGAATGGTAGCAAACCTCAGAATTGTTAGGCTCTTAAGAGGGGCAACTCTAGATTTACTTGTAATTAACTTGTCACCATTGTCTTTGCAGAAGAATTTCTAGATTTGCAGCAGGCTGTTGCTCCAGAACAACAACCAGAAGCTTCATCAAAACCATGGGTTTCAACAGACTTAGCTTGCTTAGTCATGATGCATCTTTCATGATTATGCAAGCTGAGAGTGTTGAAATACAGTTTTTCTTTCGATGTGGTTTATTCACCTTGTCCAATAAATAATGGCATTGATATCTCTTGTTCTTCAAGGTGTTGCATTTTGGATGACCAGCAGTGTAATAAATTATATACATCTTCAACTTTTAGTGATTACATGAAAAATAATTATTGCATTTCATATACAAATTGCTGAAATGTGCTGGTTTAATAAAATAATGGGCAGTTTTTTCTCCACATTATGTGAATGTCAAAAAATTAAATTTTGCAGTGAAAAATTTGAGCTATAATTTACCAAGCATTTTCATCTTTATTCTGCTAATTCTGACGAAAATCTCAAAATTTTTATTTTTTGCATTAACAAAACAAAGTTTGTTTCTAACAGAAAGCTACTTTATTCTGAATGACACAAAAGGTACATAATATAAATTTAACAGGGATCAGGAATTTAACTAATATAAGATGAAAAAAAACTGAAAAATTAATCTATGCAGAATAAATGATTTTCTAATGGAATAACTAATTGGTGCAATTAATTTTAATTCAAATATTATAATTATTTTAAGTAAAAAATTTTAAATTTTAATAAAATGGGAAAAAAATATCAGAAATAATATCTTTTAAATAAATAAGTCCACATATAATGGAACATTTTCTTTAAAGCGTGTATATACAATTTGTAGCAGATCATTATGAAAGTGGTCAAGGTCATTCAAGAGATAAGACAGAAAGAAGTGCATAGGACACCATAATTTCAGCACTGATTATACAGGTATAGTCTTATTGCACTAATTGTACAACTAACAACCTCTACTTTTGATGGTTAACTGTTCAAATGTACAACTCCAACTTTTGATGGAGAAAAACCAAAAGAAATGGTCTCTTCCCCTACACAATCAAACCACCTGAGAGGACTTCCAGCTCGCCATTATTTTTAGGTGCCTTTATACCACATGGACAATATACGCTATCCATGTCTTCTGTGGGATTCAAACCCAGGCCCCACGATACAGCAATACGAATCACTAACCACTATGCCTACCAGGGCGGCAGCTTTTATCATGGTTGATATGTAGCACATGCCAAGTAAATTTCTGCCACTTTTATGAAAACATTTGACAGATGAATGGCTATGTTGACACATGTATTTTTTCAACTTCATTTATGAAGCATTAGTTCAATAACTGAAAAATAATATATAAAATCAAAAATATTAATTATTACTTTTTAAATTACAAATCCACAACAGTTTCCTTTATATAATTTAAATAACAAATTTAAGCTGAAAATTTTGAAATACAGTTTTTGCAAAATGTGTTTCAAAACATTATTTTCAAAAACATGTGAATGAAAGCAAAAATCAGACCTCTTTTTTTCAAGGAAATGAGCCTGAATTGTGTTATTCAAAATGGCTCCATCCTATTTATTTTGGATAAACAGGATTCTTCTGTTTTACTTTTTAATTAAAATTAAGATCAGTGTCAAGCTCCCTTTTGCTAGTCATGTTTTCAGACACAGGTTGAATAGATAAACAATTTATTTTTTTAATATTTTATAAATCTATCCTCAAGTTTTTAGTAGCCTGTGAAAAATATCTTACCAAAAAGTTAGAGTTATTAACATCAAAGTAATTACTTACTGTTGTGAAAGAAATTAAAACTTGGAAAATTCCTCAGGGATTGACAGAATCTCAGGAAGCTTGCCATTTCAGCAAATCTAAAAGGGAAAATTTTGACATGTAGCAAAAGCACACATAAAGGTCTAACAATTAAACCAACAGAAATTTGTTTGTACTACTTCTATTGATTTCTGACTTCAGTTAAAATTGTCTCAAATAGTTTGTGAATACACATTTGAAGCCCAATGCAATGTTTCTTGTAATTTTGATTTTTTAGCATTAGGTGAATACTTTCAGTTTTATATCATTATTTCAAACCACAAAAACAATAAAAAAATTTCAATAATTACCATCTTAACTTCATCTTATTTTTTATACAAAATATTCCAACGCACACTAAATTATCATCAACAAGAGTCTCTAAGTAATGTATGCAAGAAAATTCTTCCTAGTTGTTACATATTCAAATGATATCTACTGGATCAACAATTTTCATGAAAATCAAATTTTTAAAACAGAGTTTAAATAATAAATTTTTCAATTTACAAACATTATGAGTAACTGTTTGGATTCAAAATTTAAAGATTACTGGTTTTGTAATTATCTTGCATGCTGCACCAATTTAAAAATGAGAGTAATGCTACATAAAATAATCACTAGTAAATAGTTCTTTTAATAATACTGCAGCATATTATACTAATCTGAACTTAAAACAACATTTTTGTCTACGCATTTTTGGGTTATTCTTATGGATTTAAAAGAGCAGAACTCAAATATAACATTTAACGTTGAATAATGTCCACCAGTTTTTAGGAATAGGATGAAAAAACTCACTTATGTTAAGAAATTCTATCAGACTCCATATCTTTTCTTATTCATATTGTTAAGAATTTTGTATATATATGGATAATTTTAGTGAAATTATGAGGGAAGGTGTTATATTTTCTGCATAATGCAACATGAAAATCTAGAGGGAAGATACTCTGACTGAAAAAATAAGAATACAGGGGTAAGTCTAATTAATATTGAATAAACTATCTTACTAAATCGGCGAGATATTGCCACGCTGGCAGTGGTTTTGGCAACATTTTGGTCCAGTCCCTGTATCACCGTAATAAGTATTGCAATTGAATAAATGTAATTGCCCGCTATATTAGCTGTAACTGTGTCTAGCTCTTGTATGCCTTCCAGTAATTTCGAGAAGCAGAAAGTACTAGGAATACCTTAGTGGCCGGGTGAAAACTGTATAAGGCCAGAGAAAGGATCTACCCACAGTTATTGTTGTAAGCTGTTAGTTCAGTGTGAGTTCAAAGTACTGAGATATCTCTGGGTTAGCTTTCTCTTTAGATGCGATTTGAATTATGTTTTTTAAATCTTCTTTAGCAGTTTAAATGTAACTACTGATTGTACTCTGTAATACTCTGAACACAAGAACACCTATGCAAGTGGAAAGTTTCTTAAGTATGAAGAGATTCTTTTAATAAAGTAAATTTTATCAACCTATCATTGAATCGGTGTGCATTCAATCTATTACAAACCCGTACAGATGCAACAATTTTTTGTGTTAGAAGGGAGGTTGAATACCAGTGATAAGAGTAATGGAAGGGCAATGAAGGCAGCTGATAGCAACCTTTGCTGAGTTCAAAGAAGAGATAAAGCTGGCCAAGATTCTGTTAAAGAAGAGATGAAAACTGTTAAAAAAGGATGGAAGTTTGATCAAGAATCCATTAAAGAAATGAAAACTGTTTAAAAATCTGTTAAAGAAGAAATGAAAGCTATTAAAGAAAAGATTGAAGCAGGTCAGGAGTAAATGAAAGGAGAAATTATCTGCATAAAACTAAACAAATTTGAGGCTATGGAAGGGAGAACAGACACATTTGAAAATAGGGTTGGAGTAACTGAACAGTTTCTTCTGTCAAAGAACAAATCGAAGAGAGAGTTTCTGCCATCACTAAAGAAGCTGACATTTTAAAGAAATGCAGAGAAACAGAAGGAAGCAATTCGCATGGTTTAAAATTTTTTGCCTTCTAATCTTTCTCTAAAACTATCCACATATGATGGCAAGACCTCCTGGCAACTCTACAAGACACAATTTTCTATAGTGACTGTGAATAGATAGGATTCCCAAGCTAAGACCTGTCACCTAGCTAGTTCTCTGAGAACAGATGCAGCAAATCTCCTTCAAACTCCCAAAAACCAGAGGCTAGACAAAGATTTGTCTGGCACATTGGAGCTGTTCTTTGGGAACAAGTGTTTAAAAGACTACAGCAGGCTTCAATTAAAATCTTGTCACGGAAACGCTCCAGGAGCTCACCTTGGATGTTGAAAGGCTGTCTCATCTCACCTTTTCAGAGCGCCTGAAAGAAACAAGGGAAATCCTATCTCTGCAGTACTTCATTGATGCCATCCGGGATCCTGAAATACAAAAAGCTCTGCAAATGGCGAATGCCAAGGATTTAAAAAGCACTCTGGTGTATGCGATTAAATTCGAGACAGCTAGTGAGCAACTCTTAGAAATTGACATCCAAGCAGAGCTACTCAAGTCCAAGAGCCAGTGGATCAAGTGACTGCTCGTCTAGACGATTTAACCAACAAGTCAATGGCTTGATACAAAATAGAAGTGACAAGAAACGAACCCTCAGCTGTTGGAAGTGCAGTGCTGAAGGCTACGTATGAAGCAAATGCAGAACACCCCAGGCACGGAAGCTAAGACCGCTTCCAGGAAGAAGGAGAGAAACTAATTAGTGGCCATCCTGCAGGGTGGAGGTTGCCAGATAATAAGAAGCCCCATTTTAAAGCACTTCAGATTTCTGCAATGAGTGGTGGCAGTAATAGCCTCTTCATCATGGGGCATATCGATGCAGTTCCTTGCAATATGACCATTCATACAGAAGCCAATGTTATCATCCAGAAAGATCTAAAGCAACAATTCTAGATCAACTGGAAGGTAAATTCATCTGGACATCGTCATGCATGACCATCCAGACTGTGTGGGGATAAAATTGCTATCCATGGAAAATTAATGGCTAACATCACGTTTGGAAGAGCCATGCACCATCATGCAGCATATGTTGCAAATATCACAGACCCCTAAATACATGGATTAGACTTTCTGTGCAAATACAATTTTTGCTTGAACTTTAAAAATAATGCACTGCATTCAGCCTCTGAGGACATCACCCTATTTGGAATTAATGATAAAGAAGCTTAATCTGCTCAACAAAAGCTCAAGACAAATATCATAGTACCAGCAAGAACAGAAATTTCACTTCCCAGATCCATAATTGAAAACAGAAATTTCTGGTACGGCATCATGGAATATTCCGAGAACTGTAACAGTCCAAAAGAAGTAATAGTAGCCTCAGCATTTGTCGACCTATTGAAGACCGTTATCCCGGTGACAGTTGCCAATGTAACCGATAAACAGAAAGTCATTACGAAAGCTGAAGTGGTTGCAGCATGTGTCTCCCTCCAGTGACCTGCATTAAACGAAACAGTAATAGAATATGTGTTTTCAGAGACCCTAGCATTGGAGTTATTGCAGAATGCACAATTAAGCAATGAAGAGAGGAGTGCTGTCGAACATGACCATCAAGAACTTTAAGTTGTTTTCTTCAGCTTGTCTTATGACTTAGGTCGAACCAGCTTGACACAGCATAGAAATGATACCAGGGATCATCCACCAATCAATCAACATCCAAGACATCTACCGATTACCAAACAGGAAGAAGTAGGAAAACTTCTAAAGGTTATGCAAGAAAGTGGCAGTGACGAGCCTCCAACAACCCCATGGGTCTCTTCCATCGTCCAGGTCAGAAAGAAAGACAGTTCAACTATACAGTGTCTCAGAAAAGTGTTCGCACACTTTAAAAATTAGCAGAAAAAGCACTGTAACCCGGAATTGAATTCGAATATAAAGCGCAATATTTTTTCATAACATCTTCATATGACTTAAACCAAACATTTAAATTTTTAATACTGAATTATTTTCGTTATCTATTTTTTTTCCCCTTTTTTTTTTTTTGCATTTTGGTGATGTTTAATAAAACATTGTTTGGCTTTACTTTTTGCTTGCTTACTTTGTTATACTTTATTTATGTTTAAAGATGGCTTCTAGTCGTAAGGAAACAACGAACAGCATTAAAAAATTTATAATTTTTTATCACAAGGAGGGAAATTCGATTCGGAATATTGTTAAATTAGTAAATTTATCTCATTCTATGGTGCATTATGTGATAAAATGCTTTAACCCCTTGAATACCAGTGCACAGAGAACGAAGCGCAGCCACGGGACTGAACCCTCTTAAACAAAACATCACCACCTCCCACGAATTTTCAGCAATTAAGCCTATTTTTACAAAAAAATTCATATAAAATCAGCATTTTAATATAATGACCTCAATTTTTGCAGTTACATACTTAATACACTAATTACTAATATGTATTAATATAAAGAATATCACATTAATAGAAATAAATTAAACATGTGAAATACTAAAATTATAACTATAAACATGAAAACAAAATTACAAATACGAAATGTAAAAGAAAATTAAGCAATAATTATCTATAGGTAATTAAATACCAGTTTAATAACTCTGCTGTGCGTGAACTAATTCAAAATGGGAATTGACACATAAGACAATGACAGCTTTTTTCGCCGAGCAAGTAAGACGCATCATGCATCGGAAAACTGATATCTTTCCTCTTCTGTAATAATGTTGTAAAATTACTTTTCAATTAACCAAGAAAGTCTATGCTAAGTTTTAAAAGAAATAAAAAAAAGGACAACTGGTCTGAGTTTTTTCATCACAGAAGTTCGGTTACACCTGATATAGTTAGTTAGGTGCGTTTTCCCACATTGTCCTAATGGGGGGCATTCTAATAATGAAAAACGCAAAGAATAAAAACAAAGACAATGAAAAAACGATATTCCTAACGAAATAAACAAACACACCGGTGTCCCTTTAACTTAAAGAGCTGTCATTCCCAGTTTGTTTACACCTGTGATTCTCAACCACTGTGCCTCATGGAGACCATACTGAAAGGTCTTTCCGGCGAAGCCCGTCTTATTTACCAGGATGATATGATCATCATTGGGAAGAGTTGTGAAGAACATCTAGAAAATCTTAGAAAGATGTTTTAGAAACTGAAAGAAGCTAATCTAAAGTTTTCATCTTTCTTGCTACAAAATAAAAGCATAATAACTCTATAAAGTTTTTTCTCAATTCCAAACTAATAAATGTGCTTTGCCATAAATTCAGTACTCAAGCAATGATAAAAATTAAATTCATTCTCATGATTTATCACTAAGAACTAAACAATCAAAATGATAAAACTCAAAACAACATTAGATTTATAAACAACAACATGGGCCTGATCACTGGTCGAATAGTTAAGACCATTAAATAGTGGTAGTTCAACCTGCATTTGAATCAAGACAAACAAGTTAGATTTAATGATTTTCCCCATAAGGGACGCAAATATAAGTCAGTTCTCCTTAGCATTAAAAGGCATCCCTCACCCATAGGCACATAACACTAATATGCTTTGCCTTATTCAAATCATCTAATTTAACCTCAATAACAACATGAAGAAATTTAACACTGAGAGAACATAGCCTTTGTTAGTAATCAGACTCTGACGAAGTTAAATAAGTGCAACAACTAGAATGGAAAATTTTCTGAAATGCATTAACAATTGAAGAAACGATGAAAAGAAAACTGGCAACGCAAAAGAAGTAGTACTACAGCATTAACCCCTTCGCGCCGAGTAGCACAAACGCGCGCTTATCGCGGAGGCCGGCAGTGTCTTACGCGAGCGTCCGTCCAGGGCCGGGGGCTTTTTTGCTATTAAGCCTAAATCCATGAAAATTCCGAAGTATCAACGCATTGTTTAATAATTCTCTATAGAGTATTTAATCGGCTTTATAGATATTTTTATATATACTTTAATTACCTTATTTCTTGTTTAAATGCATATTTTACGCATTTTTTTTCATTACTCACCATTTTATGACTTTTAACATTATACATCCGAAAACTAAATATATTACTTAAAATTCTCTTTACGTATCAAAAATTTGAAAACAGGGATCTACACACAGTCCTACGTTACATTCCTTGCACTCGTAATAACTCATTTGCCGTTTTGGAGGATTTTTCCGGGAATGTGAACAAACGAAGCATCGTCGTCTCGTTTTCTTATCAAAATTTGTGCCACAGTCGCTATGCACTTCTATTGGTTTTCCTCTTCGAGATACAAAGCGCTTCAAAGCGGCAATAAATGATTCTGATGTAAGATTAGCTACTAATTCAATATGTATAGCTCTCGTCTCGTTTTCTTATCAACGAGAAGATCTCGTTTTCTTGTCTTCTGACCAAAGTTTTGGAAAATGTCTTTCAGTTAATCTGAGCGGATTTAATGATTCTGCTGATCTTGGTGTGATATTAACATTGGTGCTTTTAGAGGAATACCGATAAATAATTTGATTAACTAAATTAAGCCGATAATTCGGGAGAGGATGATTTTTTTTACTTTTTTTGTTGAAAAGAGTATTGGCATTAAAAACAGCCATATCCATGATATTAAAGAAAAGCTTCTTATACCATTTAAGAGTTTTTCTGAAAGATGGGTACTGAATAATGACGGAGCGGTAATTCCGAAAAATTTTCTATTGTGGATGACCATGGAGGAGTACTTGCTTTCGACGTACTCGGCATACATATGTCCGAAATGATCTCATCATCATTAAATTCGCCAGATTCTTTATGATCAGAATATATCATAGTATCACTATCACTAATATCAGAATCTGTTTCAGAGTCAATATCTGAAATATTTTGCATCATTTCTGCTATTTCATGCTCTGTTAAATATTTTCAACGCTTCGACATTGCAACGGTAAAAACAGAAGGAATTTACGTCTAACAAAAACTAATTATTTTCTAAAAACTGAACTGCAAACCGAAATACCCAACGCTTTAGTGAAAATAAAACTTCTCTACTTACAATAAACAACTACCACGTGCGAATTTAAAGAGACGTCATAAAGCATGCGATTCGGAAACATTTATTTCCCCTTTTGTTTATATAATCAAAAACACGTGTATGTGAGTCATGCTTCTCTCATTTCGAGTAGAACTTCTAATGTACATGTATCTGAAACCATATGGACATACAGTGCCATCTTGTGGTAGAAATTATAGTTTTTAAAACGTTCCAGGACACTGGCACAAATACGTGACAGTCCGGACTAAACGGGAAAACGCTCTGGCACGCCTGCGTGTCGGCCGGGAAGTGAGTGTGTTCATTGCTGGCACGTAGACGTGACAATCGGCGCGAAGGGGTTAACAATCCAAACATAAGAAAACACCTAACTGAGAATTAAAGAAAGGAAAATTTACAATGTAAAATTAGCAATATGGTTTTAAAATTTTCATCAAAATTAATATGCATAATAAAATGACCTAAAATCAATTTATGGTCTGCAGCCTGCAGAATCCAAAGAATTAAATTTGTGGTGACACAAGAGGTTATGCGAATTCATGAACATCTGAAGTCACAAAAAATCATGTGATCATTGATGCCACATGCTACTTTAACTCATATATGTCTGACAATATTGGCAAGAGGCATTTTTGTGATCATATATATTCTTCAACACAGGTACTTCAGAATATTCAATTAAAATCAGTTAAATGTTTTGTTCATTACATATTAATTCTTCATGCTTACGTCCTTTGCTACCACAGAAGATGATGTTTGGCTATTAAAGAGTTGCCAATTCCCACTATTTAGCTTTTTCACTTCAGAATTATAGCAGAATATCAATATTTTGTTAATCCTAAAGGCATTATTAAGGAATTTGGATTTAATATTTCGGTGCTAGCAAACAAGTCTTTTAAGAAATGCAGTTCATATCCAATTAGACCAGGGATGGGCAAACTACGGCCCGCGGGCCAAATCCGGCCCCTTGGAAGACTGTATCCGGCCCGCGGATAGAATCTTAATTTGCCGGTCCGAGGCAAATTAAAAGAAATATATAATTAAATATTATATCTCCATCTCCTTTTCTACTTTGTTTAAATATTACTTTTTTTCTTCCTTTTGTTCAAATTATTGATGATCTTTTTACTGTCTCTATTTTTGTTTTACAAAACATAAATCGATGGAAATAGCAAGCACAAACACCTTTCAATCGGTAAAGTGTTAAACGCGGAAGTACTTTGGTAGTTATGCTGTAGATTGGCTTAAGAATCGTTATCTGTTTTTCGGGGAGAAGTATGCGAATTCAATATAAGTGAATCAGACCTCACATTTGGCAGACTGCGCATTTTAAGCTCCAGCCAGCGGTCTTTTCTTTTGTCGCGAATTCTAGTATTATTGATTGCGTATGGAAAGATTGCGAACATATAGCATCATTGTGAATAGTGGTTTTTAAATTGTTAAAAGTATAGCGTAGCTAGTGCTTGTTTGGGTTATTCGTAAAATATTTCAACCCCAAAATGTCTACTAAAAAACGTAAAGTTGATTCAGAATGCCATGCTTTTAATGATGAATGGACCTAGAAATATTTTTTACAGTTGTAAAAGATAAACCAGTGTGTCTCATCTGCAATGAAGCTGTAGCAGTCTTCAAAGAATATAACATCATTATCGAAAGTGAGTTTCCCGAATTTAATACCTCACGCCCAGAAAATCAGTGCTATGTTTGCTTCCTCTTATATATGTGAACAAGTGTTTTCAACAATGAACCTTAGAAAGAATTATTTAAAAAGTAGAGTGACAGATGAGCAGTTAGCCTCGTTCCTTAGAATCAGTACATCTCACTTCTAACCTCAATATAAGAAACTTTTAAAAATGAAAGCGTAATTTCATTCTTCTCATTAACATATTTAAATTGTAATACTTATGTATGTTCTTAAAATTTTAGAAAAATTTACCTTGGCCCGCCGAACTTTTTTTTTTTCGATTTTTGGCCCGCGAACGAAAACGTTCGCCCATCCCTGAATTAGACTTTCTTTCCACTCTTACACAGGTAACTCGAAATATGATTCTCTTCACCAGACTTTCATACAGATACTTTTAATAGATGGCAGTAAAATATTTTTAATTGATAAATCCAACAGCTGCTATCTAATTCATATTATCAGTCACATTTTCAAATTAACTAACCCATGTATTTAACCAGAAATGATGACAATATTTAGTTGGCATTTAATGTTGATTTTACTGAAGGTCTGAACTTATTATTATTCTGAATAAAAAAATAAAAAAACTTTTGGTACATAATGAGACATAATTATTAGCACATCTTACAACTCAGATATATAGTAATAATAAATGTGGAACAAATCTTTTAATTTTCTTCTACCCGATAGTAACTGAATACATAAAAAGAAACAGATGAAATTATAATGCAGAAAAGGAAAAAACTGTTTTGAAAAAAATCAAAACTTGTATAAAAAATAAGCAAAATACTAACATTCTATTTTAAATGAAACTTAATCCTATTTTTGTATGACAGAATTATTTATCTCCATGCAAATACAGTCCAAAGCTAATTTTTTTGTAATATACTGATCACATATACTTACTCAAGCTTCACTACTTACATTTTCCGACACTTCAATATACACCTAAATGATAATGGCTGCCTATTTTTGGTAGCAACAATAAATCATCCCTGAAAAGCAAAACATAAAAATAAAATGATACAACAATAAATTATATATTTATAATAAAATTTTTTTTCAGATGAACATGTACAAGTACATTATCTGATAAATTAACTTCATTCTAGAATCCGCAGGTCATATTTAAACTAAGATTAAATAGAGCTTTAAAAATTCATAAAAAAAGGAAGAAATTATGATAAAGAAGTGTGGTTCACAAGAAAGGGCTCACAAGGAAGTCAAAATTTTTTTAGTTGAAAAAAAAAAATTCAGTTAAAAATGTCACTGGTAGACGGCGCTCACATGTAAGAGATTTGCAAATTAATCTTGCAATAAAAAACTGTGTCACATGAGGATTTCTCTTTCACTTTCAGAATGTTATTACCCGAGTGAGCGTTGTTCCATTTGAACGGAGAGTCAGGAAGTGCTGTGCTGCGAAAGGACTGAAGACAAAGAATGGCCCTATACTGTGTTCTGGAATATAAACTTGTCAAACAGTTCAAAGAAATTGGCTCTTTGGAGGATCGGCCACGAAGTGGAAGACTTTCTTTGGCAAAGGGCCGAATTACTGTGATGGAAACCACTGAATGATATAGTGGAAGAATCATCCACAGGGAGTAACGTATCCTCCATGGAATATTTCACCTCTGTCCCTATTAATTGCAGTCACTGCATGAGTTACAACAAGGAGACACAACTATAATCCATTTGCCAAGTGGGCTATGGCAAGAATTGAAAGCGACCCTCAGCGGTTCAATGTTTTCTGGGTTGATGAGGCACACTGCACGGGAATATCAACACCCAAAACACGGCTATATAGGTGACATCGAATCCTTATGAATACATGGTGAAATCACTGCAACAAGCAAAGTTGACAGTCTGGTGTAGCTTCACCTCATCTTTCGCTGTTGGACCATCCTTCTTTGAAAATCCGTGTCCTATACCTGGCTGGGAAACGTACAAAGTAATCGAAGCGTTATCTCTTTTGTGTGAAAAAGTTGTGCCTGCATTAAATCAAAGAGGTGCGTTTCTTTCTATTTGCATTCCAGAGCCAGTAGGACTCGGACCAAGGATTTTTTCCATCGCAAATGATCTTTGGCAGGGATCGTCTGCCATACGGCCCACTCTTCAGATGACACAACTTCTTTTCCTCAGCAGTACTTGGAAGATCTTCAGGTGCATTTACAAGACATTCACGGGTTCACCAGGGTAAGAATCAATACAGTGACTGAGAGGATAAAGACAAGATGTCAAGTCAAAACAGACGGAGAATTTAAGGAAGGAGATCAAGTATGTTTGGGGAACCCCAAGCATCATCAAGACAGAAACTCACTCAAGCTACAAAGAGCCTGAGAAAGACCTCTCCGTGTGATTAAGAAAATGAACAATGTTATAGTATGTATCAAAAGAACGTCTTTTAAATGTAAAATGGTGCACTATTTGTGCTTTATGATAATGACGGAAAGGTGTCCTTTGTTAGACGTGTTGTCCTTAAAGAAGAGGCAATGTTCTAAATTTCTAAAACATTGTTTACTGTTTTATTCATATTTACTTATTTACTGCTTTGAGAGTTTGTTTTGTATGTAATTGTCGAATATTTTGTCTGTAACCCTCCGTTTTGCATTTCAGTGCTTTTTTTTTTTTATACAGTATTATAGTTTTTTTTTAATTCTGAGTCCATGAGGAATGGAAGATATAGACAAATATGCTCCTGACAAGCTTTGGTGACATGTGGCAATTTCTCGTCAACTTGACAACTTTCTATAGATTTAGGAAAACACATTTTCAAAGCCCTATTTTCCTCAAAGCTTCCAGAACCCTGTGCTACACTATATGGCTTCAGCTGGGATGGGTTAGTTGTTAATTCAGTTAAAAAGATACAGTTTGTTTTAAAATTTACTCCGAGAGTGATTTTGGAAAATTACGATATTTATTATGCATTACAAAAATTATTGCTAAATATTCTCATCTTCCTTCAGCTATTTATTTTTCTGTATGTTATTATTTATAATAAATTGTAAATTTCTTCCTGCTCATCAAAAGTGATTTTTCAAACAGCCATGAACTCATAGTCCACAACAGTATATTGCTCTAATAATCAGTTTTTAGTTTGATAATAGGTATTCTGCACCATAAAGATTTTAGTTTTGGTAGGCAGCGTGTTTCATGTAGTTTTATGTACACAACTTTTTAATATGTGATTACATTAAAGTTATGATTCCTTACAGAGTCATCAGGTCAGTTTGAAGCAGGAGACATGAAAAATGAGCAATGCCCTTGCTGGGACTCAAACCTGAGCCTCTTGAATATGTGGCGAGTGTGCTATTGTTACACCACAAAGGCATGCTGGAAGAAGTGAGAAAATAACTTACATCATAACTGTATGAAGTCTACCAGTGGCTGAGCAGTAAAGTCTCTGAAATACTGACAGTTTGTCTGGATCTCATTCCAGATGAACAGGCTGACTGCTTGGGCACTTTTTTGGTTTTTGCCATGTGTTACATGGATACACGCCAGGTTCCTTTAGAAAGTCCTCCATGAAAGCATCCCTTTCTCTAGATATTTAAGTGATTTGCCAAAACCAAATGAACCAAACCAAACCTAATTGTATGACATATTTCCTCTATTTTTATTTGAAAAATTTATTAAATAAATTAATCCTGTTATTCACTCATACATAATTTTTATACATTTCATACTAATGTCTTAATAGAATGATGATCACAAAACATTGGTACCTTTTAACTTGCTATTTCAGTTAATTCAGGTTCAGAGAAAGGAAAACTTAATATACATTGTGTGTTGATAAGGAAACTGACTTGGCTGAATTAAAACTTTCAGAGATACAGTAATAAATTATGATTAAATTGTAAATTGTACAAAATTACATTTCTAAACAAAGCATTCTACATTTTTAACAACAGGTTACTGAATGGAAATATTTCAGATTTAGACCTGTGAGGAATTTTCTAAACTGTCAACATTTTAGGGCACACATCACTATATATATATATAAAATGAGTTCTCATTTTCTTATATGAATGTGTTTCCTGCTGGTACAAACAGTGAAATATTGAACTCATCTTACACCACATGCACAGGAAAAGAACACTAGAAAGACATTAGCATGCTTTCTAAAATGCATGATAAAAAAGCATTGTCATAAGGAGGTACTTTCTGATAATTATATAAATTTCCAACTTTTTGTACCCAATTTCTGTTTTCAGAAATGTTGCTAATACTCAGTTTCTGTTTTTAGAAGTGTTGCTAAAGGAAGGACAGAGAGCCCTTCCTTTCAGCAGCTAATAATTCATATTCATTACTTATAGTATGTCACAGATTGTAGTAATAGTTAATTTAAAAATATTTCAAGAAGTCATCAATATATCCCAAACAAAAGCTAAACCTATACACAAATATTTCAAATTAGTTCACAAATGCACAAAATGTTCAAAACATTTCTCAAATTAATGGCACTGTACTGTCTTTTACAACTTTTCCAAAAACGTTTCAGCAAAATGCTTCTGAACCTAATATAAGTCAGGCAAGAGCTATTCAATTAATACTAAATATAATTTTAAATATAAAGTAGGTCTTATTTGTAATAATACATATTAAAACTCCATTATTTCTCAAAATTACATTGATTTTACACTTAATTCTGGAAATAGAATTCAATCTTCTGTAACGAGAAGTCAAAACTAATTTCATGCATCACACTGCACAATAAAAAATAATTTATCATATAAACTACAACCACAAATGCACTATTATAAACTTACTTCTATGATCCTATGAATAATTCTTATAGTGAATGCTTCCTCTATAATTTTCTTATTTGAAAATATTACAGTATATCAAACCTAAAAAAAAAGTAACAAGTTATTCAAATTCATAATTTACATATAAAATGCAGTTCATAAAGATTGTAGAAACATAAACTTTTAATTTTTTCCACACCAATACTGTTATAATGTAGTTTCAATAACATAGAAAAATGAGTACCATTACAAAAATATAATACATGTATGTAAATATGTATAGCAAGTAGATGTTAGTGTTCTTTGACATAATCAACTACACTTAAAAACCTAACCTTAAATATGTATAAATGTCTATACAATAAAACATTAAAATTATTCTGTATCTAAACTTTACATATTTCATACATACTTTTGGACTTTTAAAAATAAAACCAACTAAAAGTAACAAAAGTACCATCATTATAAATATGCTTGTGAAAAGGAAGAAAGATCTGCAAGACCCAAAACACCATATAATATATACTGAATGCTTTTGATTTCACATAATTTTTTACACTTGAGAATCAGAAGTCCGCAGCTTTTAAAACTAGTTGCATCAAACATTTCCCAAACTGTGGTCGTCGAAGCCTGCCCTTGTAGTCTTTCTAGATTTCTTAAAAAGGCAACAAAATTCAAATTAACTGCATATAACATACTATAGCTGAAAATCTCAGGGTTCGGCAACCATGCAAGACAACTCTATATTACTTTTTCTCCTAATACAGTCAAATACCGAAAATCCGCCAACTTCTGAAATCCGCATTGCCTCTCAAAATATAAGCAGTCAATTTATAGGTTCCAGAAACCGCAACATGGAGAATGAAATACTGAAGAAAAAATATTTATCCAATAATGACATCATAATTACCGAATAATAATGATTCTGTGTTAGAGGCAGAAAAAAAATCTTAGCCCAGAAGAGGTTGTAAATATGGATGATGTGTTCAGATGAGCCAACGCTGCCATATCAGATGACTGATGATGAAATCATTGGCTCTGTTTTGAACTCGCCACAGCAAGAATATGATTCCAATACCAACACAGATCGTGAATTTGATAGGAGTGAGAAAATATCTTTTACTGAGGGTTTAGAACATGATGAAAAATACCTAAAATATTTAGAACAGAGCTGTGTCACAGAGCAAGATTATGACTCTAGAGAATTTACAAAAAAAAAAAAAAACTTAACTCTAGAGCACCCTAAAGTTTTAAAACAAACTTCTATCAGAAAAATGTTTGAACACAAAAAAAATCTTTATTAATATATTAATATTCCTTATTTTTATATGTCCTTAATGCTTTAAAATATTCCCTGTAATCACTAATATAAATGAATAATAATAATAATAATATATACACTCATGCCCATAAATTAAGGATAATTTGGAGTCCCGCAGAAATCGAACTCTAAAATAAATATATCACCTGTAAAATCACTACACACATCTTCAAGAATCATATGGAAATTTCAGGAAGTAACCAGATGACACCGATTGTACGTCACAATGACGAGAGTGTAAGAGAGTGATATATAAGGAATACAGGCAAAGAAGTAAAATTGTTCGCAGGCGCTTTATAAGCATTTCAGTGAAATAACCGAATAGTTATGACACAAAGGACGCATTTGGATGATTTTTTACGTGGTAGAATTATCGGCCGTCTGGAATGTGGGCATACCCAACTGGAAGTATCAGACGAACTTGGAATTGCCCACAGTGTCATCTCCAGGCTTTGGCAATGATTCCAAGATGATGGTGATGTGAGTAGACGTTACAGCACAGGTCGCCCCGGAGTTACAATGCCGAATGAGGACCGGTATTTGGCAAAAGAAAAACGGCCAAAACTGCCAAAAGAAACAGGCAGAGCACAGCCTCAGACCTGTCTCGTCAGCTATCTTCAGCCACTGGTATGACAATTTCAAGGCAGACCGTGAACAGATGCTTAGGGCAGATTGGTCTATACGCTCGTAGACCTGTCAGATGTGTTCCACTTACTGCAACTCACTGTCACACGCGGTTAGCCTGGAGTAGAGAGCATGCATTGTGCACACCGCAACAGTGGGCTTGTGTGATGTCTTCCGACGAGTCCAGGTTTAGCTTGCAGTCTGATTCTCGCCAGACTTTCATATGGAGAGCTCCAGGGACCCGTTACCACCAAGAAAACATCATTGAACGACACCGTTACGGTGGTGCAGGAGCGCTCGTTTGGGGTGGAATTATTCTGGGTTCCAGAACTGACCTGCGTGTTCAAATTGGAACCATGGCATGCCAAATCTATTGGGACGTCATTCTGGAACAACATGTACATTTGTTTCGGGGCGCCATGGGTGCACAATTTGTGTTTATGGATGACAACGCCCGACCTCACCTTGTAAACATCATAAGCGAATGCCTTCAGTCGGAGGATATCACCCGTATGGACTAGCCAGCATTCTCATCGGACTTGAACCCAGTAGAGCACGTGCAGGACATGCTTGGCCAATGAGTTGCAGCCCGGCAACCTCCTCCTACATGTCTACCGGAACTTAGAAGAGCATTGCTTTTTGAGTGGTGTAATATTCCCCAAGATCAGATCGATAATTTGACACTCAGCATGCCTAGGCGTTGTACGGACTGTATTGCATCGTCTGGGAGACATACAATGTATTAACAATCATACCAACCGTGTAATATTGGTTTTTTGTAAATAGGTTTTTTTTTTTTTGTAATTTGCTCCAGAAAGAAAAAATTGTTATTTTTTTTTAATAATATCAAACATATATTATCTTTTTTTGTTCTTTACCTTTTGTTTAATAAATAAGCTTTACAAATAAATCAAATTTGTTTTGCTTCTAAGTCTTCCTTTGCCTGATTTTGCATTTTCCTTAATTTATGGACATGAGTATATATATATAATTTAATGCATATAATAAATTTATGTAATAATATATATTATTGTATATAACAATTTTAATTAAATATATCTAATATGCCTTATTTATTTTACACTTTTACTCTGACTATTATGATTTACCTTTTCTGTCCTGAAATCCACAAAATCCTAAAATCCGCACAACCTCTGTTCCCAAGCACTGCGGATTTCTGGATTTCTACTGTACTAACATTTTATAAAATTTAGCTTCCCACGTTAGTCTTAGCAACAAATGCAGTACTTAAAATGTTGGGACCGTGGTTCTTCTTACCAGCATACATCCAAACATAGAAGCAAACATCAGCAAGTTTATCTGTCTCATTAATATGAGTACCAACATTTAATTTTCAACTAATAAGAAATCCAAACTCTAATAAATAGCCTTGAGTTATTAAAAATAAATATAAATTTTCTTCTATCAACTTAATTACTTAAATCCAATAAAAATGTACTTTAAAAATTTAAGTACAATGGCAGTAACATATAGTGATAAAAATTTCTTTTGAAGGGGACAAAGAGAACATTCTTATTTATAAAAGTTGTCGCCACTTGAAAGCAGTTTAAGAAACATCACACTAGAAAATACTACGCATTTATTGGATCACATTTACATTTCATCAAATATTCAGTAGCATATATATGAATTTGCTTCTGTTTAATTAATAAATAAATAAATAAATAAATAAAGAGCTTGTTTCTGATTATCTGCACCCCCACTGAAAATCATGAAAAGTACTTAAGGGCAAAACAGTATGTCTCAAATAGTTAGGAATCCATCATGTCACTAAACAGTATCAATGTGGCAACTCGGGTATACCTGAGGCACATGCTTGTTTTGGCCAATGCATAACGCCTAGTATGCTTTAGTTAATGGATTGTATACAAGCAAACAGCAACAGAACAAAAAAATTTTTCTTGAAAAAGGTAAGTGTTTTATTACCAATGTTTCTTGCTCTTTTAATTTTACTTACTGATTTTATGGAATTCTTAGTGTGGTGCGATTTTGAAAATGGATGTTGCCTTTCATGTATTAGCAAGAATTAGATGCCAACAAGTAGATAACTTTTTAACGGCAGCACAGAAAAACAGAAAGTATAAAAAAAAAATTGAAGACATTGTAATTCTAAAACATTATGGTACAAAATATCATTTTCAAAAATAAAGCAGTTCAAACACTTCACAGTTAAAAAATATCCTCATCGAAAATATCGTGATAAAAAATAAAGCATCTACAAATCATCGCATGATGATAACATCACAGACATGTGCTTACCTCATACAGTCACTTATCTTCCTTTTTGTATTTTTTAAACCATATGGTTCATAAAAAATATCCACTAAAATGTTATAAAAAAGTTTATTTATTAATGACCTTTATTAGTTAAAAAAAGTTATGTAAGTTTAAATTTCTATTAAGTATTTTAAGTTCCTTTAGTTTTCTAATGATTTTCAGTTTTAAATGCTTAGGTCTCCTCCTCCTTTTTTCAGCAAAAAGTTATTAGTTAAATCAAAAATACGAAATACAAAATATCTCCTTTCCTTCTAAGGCTGCTATCACACATCTGTTTGTTTCAGAAGAACAACTGTTTGGAACAATTTTTCTGCTTTGTCACAACAGCCAATCATCAGATCACTTTGTGGTTAACACAGGGTAAACTGGTTCATTAGAAATATGCTGATAGCTGATTGGTTGAAAATGAACAACTTGCAATTTTTTTTATTTTGCACAATGTTGTTTTAGAACAGCGATATTTTCTCTGCTTTTTTTTTTTCTCATGAAATTTTGTACTATGACATTTTTGCACTGCGTCATTTTCGTTCACAATGTTTTTACTGCGATGGTTTCAGCGAATACACCTTTTTTTTTTTTAAATAATACCGGCATGTTCAACATATGATTTGACTAAAATAATCTTTCTTAAACTTACTGATCTTTATAACTAAGTAAAAAAAAACAACAACAGTCAACATTCAACAAAAGCAATATGCATCAAAGATGAATGGGACTTGATATTTCTGACAAACATTTATATTGAATTAAGACCTATTGATCTTCTTGAGATTCTGGCAAAATATGCTAGAACAGGGTTTCTTAAAATTTTTGATGTGGGGACCCCATAATATTTATGAAAATTTTGTGAGGTTCCATAAGCATTGCACAAATCCCACACACACTTGAGTGAAACTGTCAATTTCTTCACATGGTTACATACTGCTGCAGTTTTTGGTCATTAACTTTCATTTTTAAGACATAGAACAATGTGAAAATTTTAAATATGTAACAAACTTAAAAATATAATATGGTAATAAAAATAAATTCAATTTCTTAGGTAAACTCAAACATTAACTATAGTCTATCCATTAAGTGTAGCCACTTGGAAGGTCATTACTGAGAAAAACCACTTCTAACAGTGCATATGTGATGTTTAAGTATCAATGGGAAGAATGTGTCTGTTTATTTTTAATTATATTATCAAATCTTGGCAAAATAGTCAACATTGCAGGACGAAGCAATATTCTCTACATTTGATCAACACTTTGATTTTATGGTGGTTCCAAATGAAAATGTCGTCTCACACAAATATGTCGTAGGAAAAGGTAAAAAAAAGTTTATGGTAGTTTCAGAAATCATTTGCGACTCCTAGCCAAAACTCTTTTGTGAAGGTATTAAAATCAATTTTCAACCCTGAATCATTTGATAAGTCAGCAAGTTCTTGTGATTTTAATGGCATTTAAGTGATGTTTTCCATGTTAATTCCAAATGGTTTCACAATCCATATTAAGTCTTTGCAACTAAAATTCAATGGGAATTATTTCTCAAGACACCGAAGATGTTCATTTATCACTTTTAACAACTCACATTTTTTGATTATCTGTTTCATCATTTTCACTTAAATTATTAATGAAAACATCAATTTTTACTTGAATATGATTTTATGTTGCAACTTTTTTCTTGAAGAGACAAATTTGGTTCATTTAATTTTTCAAATGTGTCAGTCAAATAACATAGTTTTTGTAGCCACCACTTATTATGGAATGAATTCGCAAAATCAGATTTTTTTTTAGTTAGAAAGAGAACTTCATCTTTTAATTTTAATAAACTTTTTAAACTATGGCTTCTTGAAAGCTACCTTACCTCTGCATGTAATAAAAAGCTTTTGTATTCAGGATCGATGCCTTTACAAAGATTTGAAAACAAACTACTGTTCATAGAACCACTTTAACACTATCCCGAAGTGTAACAACCAACTCTGCTGATATTTTTTTGGCCACCAGACCCTCTCAATGTATCATGCAATGTTAATGTTCATTGTCACTTTCCTGAATTTTAGCTAGAAATCCAATTTTTTCATAGACCATCGCTTTAGCACCATCTGTTCAAATGCCAACACAAGTTTTCCATTGCAAGCTTTCTTCAATGAAAAATTCATTAACTTTTACAAAAATGTCCTCTCCTCTTATGCATCGATCCACAGAGCAATAAAAAGAAAACTCCTCATGAATACATTCTTCAAAAATATATCTAATATGCACTAATAATTGAGCCAAGCCAACTGCATTGCAAACTTAGGAATCATTTTGAGCCTAGTTATTAGCTTATTTTGATGTTGATTTTTATTAATTTCCAAAATTTGCTTTAAAACGGTATCATTAGATAATGGAATTTTACAGATCTAGATCTCATCCATGTACTTTTTTCAACAAATTATTTGTAACATCTTAACAATAACCGGAAATATTACGTTTTCTGCAACAGTATAGGCCTTTTTATCTTTTGCAATTACACAGGATGCTTCATAAGATGCAAATAAATACTTTTCATTCACAGCAACAAAGTTCTAAAAGCCAAATTTTTACTGATTTGATGACTTCAAAAGTTATCCAAAGCATTCTCTTGATTTCTTCCAGTGAGCAGTATGCTTTGTATTGAGATGCTGCTTTAAATTGGCGAGTTTCATGCTTTCTGTAGCCAAAATTTCTTTAAAGCAATGGCTTAGTAAAACATAATTCCATAGTTTCGCTTTCTTGATATTTTAACTGCACTCGTGCTAGGTACCAAAGATGACTTTTCATTGTTTTCAGTTCTTTTATCTTGTTTACCTAAATTCAAACACTTATCCACGATTCATAAAAAATATCTGATAATAATTATTGTTGAGAAAACAAGGGGGGCTTGTTTTAAATAGATAATAACTAATAAAAATAAGCTATGTACTTGCAGATGAAATGAACAAAGCAATGGTGCCAAAAGTGAGAGAACGCTTGTTTTATCAGGACAATAACACAGCACATAATATATTCGGAGTGAAGTGACGCTCAAACGTGCGAAAACTATCCAAATAGAACGGCTGAACTTCTGACACTGGCGAGATGACTGAATGCGATGGTTGAAGTAAAAGACAACCCAACATGAATGTATTAAAAGAACACGCATACACAGGGCTTTTGATGAATTGACAGTGTCATGTGCAAAGCAAGTAAAATAAACGTTTCAGTTATAAAAAAGTGTTGAAATGTTTAAATTTTTTCTTTGTCTGTATTGTAAAATTATTATAAAAAGTTAATGAAATATCAAAATTGCTAAAATTTTTGGTGAGACCCCACTTCAGGTCCTTCGACCCCAACTGGGATCGCGACCCACAGTTTAAGAAACTGTGTGCTAGACTAGTAAATGCAAGAACTATTTATCATACTCTGAAACACAAAGTGTTAGATATATGTCAAATACACATTATTAAGAATGCTCAACCAAGCAGTTAAAAAAAAATGAAATAGAATTATTTACCTGTTTTCTAAACTTAACTCAAAATTTTAAATACATTTTACAACTAATCTTTAACACATTAAAAAAAAAACATTCTATAAGATTTAAAATTATTACATCAATCATTTTTACTTATATAAAAAATTCAGAATAATTTTTAAAATACACCGACTGATATGCATTTTCTAACAACTTTACGCTTGTTGGAGCCTTTCTGACTCAGGTAAACAAATACTTTTGGTGAAAATGCGCTTTAGCCCACTGCTTGGCGATGTTTTGAAAATCGCCAATTCGGCACGTTTCTGCGAAACGTCTTTGCAATTGCAACCTTCCCGACACGCTCCGCGAAAACCTTATTGTAAACAAAACATAGAATTCTAAAGCATAAATTAGTATGGAAACTGTTGCCACAAAAAGATAATAAAATAATATGCAAAACGAACATTATGATCATTAAAATATTTGTCAGTTAGGTTTAAATTAATTATTTACATTTTATGTTGTAATACTTACACATTTTATGCCGTTACATAACCTTCCCGACACGCTCCGCGAAAACGTAACCAAAATGGCATCGAAGAAAGAAGGAATTTTTTTTTAAATGCCATTAAAATTACAAACGATACCATGTAGACACCGTTCCGTTTTAACTTAAAAAAAAATCTGCGAATTGCACAATGTAGGCAACGTACACAAATGAACAAAATAAACTAAAATAACGAAAATAAATTACAAGAAAATGCCATGTGCACAGCGTTCCTTTTAAACTTAAAAAAACTTCAGCGAATTGCACAATGTAGGCAACTTACAAACAGTCAGCCATGTTGGCGGATATATGGAGTTACCCATGTTGGCGCGTTTATTGCTCATTCAAAAACAATCACCGCCAAGCAGTGGGCTAAAGCGCATTCCAACCAATACTTTTATTAAGCAATACAGCAAGAGGAAAAATTGCACCCTTAAGGTAGAGAAAAAGAATGCTTATTGAATGATAAAATATTGACTTTTTAAAACACATGATTATAATAAGAATTTGCTAAAGATTTATGCTTTGTTTTATGTGATATTTTATTTAAATTTCAAAAACTTCATTACTACATATTTTAGAGTTAAATTTCATTAATTTCATCATTGGGCTTGCTTCTGGATATTAGATTGATAATTTGCCATTGCTTTGGCATAATTATAAACCATAAGCAAATTAATGCCGCATTTCTCAACAGTTATTCATACCAAAGTACAATTTCTTTTCAGGTGATAAAAAACTTTAAATGCACAGTTAATTCTAATGATAGCAATGTAAAGCTAACAGAATCTATTACATAACCATTAAATCCAAACCAACAGTTACACAACAGCTGAGTTATAAATGCAGATCAAATCTTATCCATTAAGCCAGCATTATAAATAGAAGTAAAGCTGAATAAGATTTCAGGAGGCATAAACATTTTAAAAGATTTTGGTAACCCCATATATATTTTATGTCCCCCCCTCTCAATCTTGTGTCATCAATTCAATTTTCCCACAAAGTGACTAATTGTTGGCAACTAATTTTTTGCCAACCTAACACATAAAAAACAATAGCCATTTAAAAAAAATGGTGGCATGCTGAGAATTATATAAAACAGCGGTGAAAATGCGCTTTAGCCCACTGCTTGGCGATGTTTTGAAAATCGTCAATTCGGCGCGTTTCTGCGAAACGTCTTTGCAATTGCAACCTTCCCGACACGCTCCGCGAAAACCTATTGTAAACAAAACATAGAATTCTAAAGCATAAATTAGTATGGAAACTGTTGCCACAAAAAGATAATAAAATAATATGCAAAACGAACATTATGATCATTAAAATATTTGTCAGTTAGGTTTAAATTAATTATTTACATTTTATGTTGTAATACTTACACATTTTATGCCGTTACATAACCTTCCCGACACGCTCCGCGAAAACGTAACCAAAATGGCATCGAAGAAAGAAGGAATTTTTTTTTAAATGCCATTAAAATTACAAATGATACCATGTAGACACCGTTCCGTTTTAACTTAAAAAAAAATCTGCGAATTGCACAATGTAGGCAACGTACACAAATGAACAAAATAAGCTAAAATAATGAAAATAAATTACAAGAAAATGCCATGTGCACAGCGTTCCTTTTAAACTTAAAAAAAATTCAGCGAATTGCACAATGTAGGCAACGTACAAGCAGTCAGCCATGTTGGCGGATATACGGAGTTACCCATGTTGGCGCGTTTATTCTTCATTCAAAAACAACCGCCGCCAAGCAGTGGGCTAAAGCGCATTCCAACCAAAACAGCAAAAAATTAACAAAATTAAAAATGCAAGAAACATCCATAATGAAACAGTACAAATTACAGTCTTTTCTGTCATTGGGACTGGATTCAGAAATGTACACATTTATATTAGTATGTATGTACACCTGTATGTGTGTATACATACACACACACATTTCTGAATCCTGTCATGATAACAAAAAAGTACTCAAATTACATAAAACAAACATCCATAACAAAACACTCAAAATTTCATAGAACAGTAACAAATTAACTAAATTATAAATGTAACAAATATCTATAATAAAGCACTTAACTTTTTATTTTCTTGGTATTCTATGCATTGGCAAAATTATCTGTTTTAACTTTAAAAAAAAAAGTCAAGGGAATTGTAGAATTCTCGGAAATGCAAAGCAAACTGGCACTGCTCTCCACGTACACAATGACCTGTTTTAACTTACAAAAAAGTTAGAGAATGAACAAATTAGTTTCATGGAATGCATATTTTTACACTTTCTACTAGTAGACAAAATGCCATATTTCTGAAATCTCTAAATTGTGCTAATTACTACTACCACTAACAAGATAGATGTTGGCTTTATATGGGCCACCATTAGTGGATTGCCAAATAACACATTTCCTGAAAATTCTGGGTTGCGTACTTTGGCAACATAGCATTTTGCCTGGTGATTCTTGTCAAGATAAAGAGTGATGGAACAGTACCGAAATTTCGGTGCCTCAATATACATTTGCATCTGTTTCCCCCCCCAATCTCTTCCCTCTTTTTCAGCTGCACCATACACTCTATGGTAATTATAACAATGAAGAATTTTTTAAATGTCCCTCTCCTCGAGTCACTATGCATTTTTCTGTGGCACCCCTTTTCCTTGATGTCCTACGCAAATGTTTATTTTTCTTAATGGTTAATCCAACTCTAACTAGGGAGTAGTACAGCCTTTTGATATGTCTAAGTCATAGCCCTTATTTTAAAGGAAAGTATATGCAAGCTGTGCGATTTTGACCTTTTTTTATAAAAGAATTAGAAAAATTACAAGATCAAAACAACCCCCCCCCCAAAAAAAGCTCCAATGTTAAAACACTATTACTACACTTGCACAAAAACTATGAGTAAGTATATTGTGGAAAAAATCCCTACAGCAAATTAATCTTTAGTTTAGCACTAACATCTAAAAATCATAAAAACACACTTCTACAAGTATATTAGAGTGTCCACCTTAGTAGAAGTTGTCAGATTTTCAAATTGCATCAAACTCTTAAAAAATAAATACAATAATTCTTCAGGCAACCATGCACATAAAAATTCTTCAGTTTAAAAAAGGGAATCGCTATTTTTGTATATTCTTTCTTTGTAGTATTCTAAAAAGTTATAGTGTTTTAACAGATAAATCATAATATCTCTATTTGAAATTCAATTTTAAAATATACACTTGTAAAGATTTGCTTGCAATGGAAGAAACTGTAAAATTTCTTCAGAAATACAGCATTTGCCATAAAAATACTAAAGGGAACAAATGCTATGAATGTACTCCTAAAGGAATTAAAATTTTCATCACCTTAGGATGGAATAAAGGAGACAAAAAAAAATCCATTTATAAATAAGTTTTTTGATTATGTTTTTAGAAAAACACCTATGTAAAATCATTAATACATTGAATTCTACAGAATTAGAATACCTGCGGTTACAACTACTTTGGTTTTGGCAATGGCTATTACATCATAAGGTATGGATTTAACAAGCCAGAGACTGTTTTTCAGAGGTATAGCTTACCAAAGGCTTCCTGGAATTTCACAAATCTTCATTTAATGTAATTTATATAGTAAATCAAGTGCTGCATAGTCTATCAACAGAATTTGCATAATGCTGTCTATCCCTAATTCACTTATACTTCATATAAACTATTGTGTTGTTGCTGTCTTCAAAAGAGAATGTACACTAACATATTAAAAGATGCACTACTATTACAAGAATCTGCAGTTCAAAGACAGCTACAGTTATTAATTTCAAAAGTATCCTTTTTCGTAATAAAATTTACTTTTTATTTTTTACATTGATATTAGGCATTGCATTATCAGAAGTTTCAAAATCATATACTGAGAGAGAGAGAGGGAAAAATATGCAAGGAATAGAAAAATGTAAGTATAAAGATACGTTTTCTATTCAAGGAAATGAATTTTCTCGTTTATGAACTCTATCTGAAATATTTGCTATCATTTCAAATTGGATGACTGTAATAGTTTTCTTAGTAAGTCATTTAACTCAAAGTAGACTGAATGAAAAAGCTAATACACGCCTTTTCACAGTATAAAGCAAACAATTGCTGGAAAAAAATAATAATTCCAAAATCGTTATTTAGTCAGCATACATATATTTTACAAGCACTCCATGATTTAATATGTTTCATTAAGGATCTTGTTAACTCAAACAGTAACCCCCCCCCCCAAAAAAAAAGGGAAAAAGGAAGTTACTAGCTATTAAATAGACATGCCTAACAAAATGAAATGTTACACTTATACATCTCATTAACCAGAATCTACCTTCTAATTTTTTATGCGTATTATTCCATTAAAAGAAGTCAATAACATACCGCTGATACCTACTTTTTACTTTTACTGTTTTCAGATCGTCAATTGCACGATGTTGCCATCTCACTTCAACATTTCTTAAGGTAAAATTAAATTAACTGAAGACGCCGGAAAGAAAAAAAGGAGACGAAAGTATGGAAAAGTCTAAAAACCAAAAGATGTTTCGCAGTCAACGCCGTCTTCAGAAAATTAGTTTCATCAACAAATATGATCATTGTCTATGTTAGTCTCAATTACTTTCGAAATATACAATTTCAAAAATCTCCCTGGTGACTAACTCTGTTGTCCACTCGCGATTCTAGCGCTGTTATATGCCATCTAGTGACAAAAAAGTATAAACATAAAAAACGGTATTCATTCTGAATAATATTAGTCTACCTTTTCCCTTTAAAATTTTCTGCCCGATAAGAAAGCTATTTTTTTTAACCAATGGCGGGCCTCCATTGACTTCGTGTTGACCACTATTAAGGCTGTTGGCTCTGACTCCAAAGTATAATATAACAATCCTTATAATTATAATTCCGTTTCATGAAAAAATGTTAATCCACTTTTTAAATCGAAAATAATCTTTATTTCGTTTTTAGAAAATTCAGAACAACTCTTTAGAACGATGACAACAACAATCTACTGTTGCCATTCCAAGAACAACAAAAATTGAATAATCTTTTTGTTGCCATTCTCAAAACAACAAAAAATAAATAAAACAATATTAATCAGTATTTAAAGTTTCTATATAAGTTCAAGCCACAACAGTACTCCCTTCCCAGTAACTAAGTTACGGTAGAGTATATACACTTTAAAACACACTTTTTACAAAAAAAAAGAAAAAAAAAATATTATTGATGCCTGTTAATGCTAATCCCGAAATCGCACAGGGGGTTTTATTGTCCGTCCTGTACGCGACTGTTTTGCAGGACACTTGTTAATTTTAGGAGGTAAGTCTGTTTGAGTTTTGACAGGTTGTCTTATTGACGTTGTTGTTTATTCGTGGTAATGTCTGGTGTTTGCAAGAAATACGCAGGTTTTAATCTATCAATAGACACTGTAACATCTTTGTGATTGATTTTTACTGTAAAATATTTTTCTTTTCTGTCAACCACTTGAAAAGGACCATCGTAAGGGGGTTCTAATTGCTTTTTAACTCTATCTTTGCGAATAAACACATGTGATGTTGTTTTCAAGTCTTTAGGGACGAATATTTTTTGGACATATGTATTTATCGGATACTGTTCTTGGTCCAATTTTTTTCATAATTTCTTTTAGCTGCTTAACAAAAATATCAGGTGGTGTAGGAGTTGTGCTATCGTGGAAAAATTCTCCAGGTAATCGTATATTTTGGCCATATACCATTTGAGCAATGGTATATGCAGAGTCTTCTTGCATAGCTGTGCGTAAGCCAAAAAGAACAGTTGGAAGTGTTTCACTCCAGGCCAGGCTATTGTGTGCCATAAGTGCGGTCTTGAGAGATCTATGGAGGCGCTCTACCTTCCCATTTGCTTGGGGGTGGTAAGCCGTTGTATGTTGCAATTTTATTCCACACATTTTTGATAGGTTGTTGAACAACTCTGAACTAAACTGCGTTCCACGATCTGTAACTAGGCGACATGGCGCCCCAAATCTTGAAATCCAATTAGAATAAAATGCTTTAGCAACTGTGTCTGCTGAAATGTTGTTAAGTGGAATCACTTCCATCCAGTTAGAGTACCGGTCAATGCAAGTGAGACAGTAAATATTCCCATTTGATGGTGGCAGGGGTCCAATGATATCAATATGCAC